>MU857735.1:0-17365 GCA_033296725.1 Corynascus novoguineensis | reverse complement strand
CCCCAATTCCATTTTGTCCCTACATTCCTCCATGACTCGGACGTGCCATTCCATGCAAGAGCTCAGAACGCAGATCTGGACGCGTTTTCAATTGGTTACATCGTAGGGGCGCGGGATGGCTGTCTAGGCGGGCGATCTGCACATTTAAAGTGCGTTTGACTTAACACTGGTGCTCTGCGGGACGCTAGGCTAGATATAGGCTAGTCGACCCTCTAAAGACTGCTTTTTAGGGACCTGAGACGAATCCTACGGTCCGAAAGTGGGTGGCTCAAATTTAAATTTATGGTTAACAGTAACAAACTCGGGGCGTAATCAAGCCTTTCCCGCTCACGTAAGCTGCTGTAGCCAACCGGTGCCACTTCGACCAGCAGAGTACCCAAGCGGTGAACATGTCCACTGATCGGAACTCCGGCCGAGCTGCAGGGTGGGGGGTTTTTGTACACATCGGTCTCGGCTGACGATTGGTGCCATTCTGATGAAGAGCATGGTGGCCGAATCAGGACATAGATCGAGCACAGGGATCGATACCTATCACAACCTTGTCTCACCTCTTCTGCCGATCGGGCTTTTGGGTGCCAGATTACGCACTCTGTGTGAGCACGCAGAAAGCCTCCAAGCAGCTAGTATAGCTCGCAACCTTAACTGGGGGCAAGAGTAACCGGGAGCATGATTAACTAGGGGCAAGAGGTAAAGAGAAGCATAAGATTGTCTATTGGATACAGGAGGCTCGAAATACTCCGACAAAGATCGACGAAGCCAACCGTGTAGCTGGTTCCAGACAAGACAAGATCAGAGCAAGCCAAGTAACTGCATTAAAGCTTGTGTGTACTAGCGTGGTCTAGGGCTACGAATCCAATCTCCACATTACCCCCATACATACGTATGTACTGTATGTACGTACTTTGTATCTTCGTAGAGTTAACCGCGCGGGCAGGATCTACCAAGCCACCATTTGCGCCAGGAAACGGAAACCCCTATGATAAGATCTGCAACACAGTATCTGCGAAGCCACTTCAGCTCGCCCAAAAAACCATCCTTCATAATGAATCACAATCTGATTCAAATGGTCGAGCACCATCTTGCATAACTAGTCTTCAAAAATATCGAGGTGTGATATGGTAGTTATTTCCATCAGGGTACTCAAGTAACTACATTGTCTAAGACAATTGGGTTGTTTAGTATTCAGAATTAAGAGAGTAAAAGATTTCGTGGGGGGCGAGTATTGCGCTAACACTAAAACCAAAGGTTGTACGTACCACCTTTTCGATTTTGTTGCAGCCCGATAAGTAAGGTAAGCATGGGAGTTGCCAAATGGCGGCGTTTCTGCAGTTTGCCTAAGGTCCTTTGTTCCTGCTCACTGGTGCCTGCGCTGCCGCCCGACTCGTCAGGCTCACAGAATGAAAATCATCAGAGCCTTGTGTCACGTCGGGGAGTTACCTGACGCTAACCCCGCTCTCACTCGGGTGCTGCCCATGTTAATTCCGCCCGTTATAGCTCGACCTTTCTGAATCATAAGTCCGACTGCTCCTACGCACCGAACTCGGACGTTTCTACCTCAACAACAACACTGGTACAGCGCCACAGGGATACATAAACGTGCATTTCCGGTACAGTGTCTCCCGCTCTGCACGTACAAGATCGCCACCTATCAGCTGCTTCCCACACACACACACACACACACACACACACACACACACCGACACGCACAATCACTCCATCATCACCATGGCTGCTGCCCGTACCAACCGCGTTGTCTGGCAGGGCAAGTTTGGCGTCCCAGGCGATGTTCGTGAGGCAGAGATGCCGTCCACTAACGAGCTTGGTGACCACAAAGTGCTGGTGAAGGTGCACGCGTGGGCCATCAACCCATGCGATTACATGCTCCAGGATAGGGACATGGGCTTTGCCTACCCCGTCATTCTCGGCTGCGATGTTGCTGGCACCGTCGAGGCCGTGACTCCGGGCTCTCCTGCTGCTGCCAAGTTCAGCGTCGGCGACCGCGTCTTTGGTTACAACGCCAACAACGGCTTCCAAGACTATGTGACGTTTGACGAGCGCCTGCTTGCCAAAGTCCCGGAGGGCCTCGAGTTCCGCGATCCTGTCGTTCTCGGTCTCACCATCGCCACGAGCGCTGTGTTCCTGTTTGGTGAGGACTACCTCAACCTCGACTTCCCCAAGATTGGCGCGCCCAAGAAGGGGAAATCGGTCTTGATCTGGGGCGGCGCCTCTGCCGTCGGCAGCAATGCCATCCAGCTCGTCACGGGTGCGGGCTACGATGCCATCACGACCTGCTCCAAGAACAACTTTGACTACGTCAAGAGCCTCGGCGCTGTCTCGGCGTTCGACTACAAGGATCCCGATGTGACCGAGAAACTCGCTGCAGAGCTCGACAAGGGCGAATGTGCCGGCGTTTTCATGGCTGCTGGATTGAACGATGGCAACATTGCGGCATGGAAGGTTGCAGCAGCGTCCAAGCAAACGGTATGTAAATGACTGAATGACTGACTTGCCTAAATAAGCGAATCTGGGCCCACATGCACACAGCACAAGAGAAAAAGCTAACCAGGGGATGTGGGTCTCACTAGCTCAAATTCGCATCGTCCAGTTACATCACCAACTTGGATGAGGTACCCAAAGGAGTGGACGTCAAGCAGCTCTCGCCCGGCCAGTTCAAGCCGTTCCCCGACTGCTGGTTTGAGACGCTGCCCGCCACCTTTGGCGGTTACCTGCCCGAGGCTCTGGCCAAGGGCGTCTACAAGATCGCGCCCTCGCCCCTGGTGGTCAACCGGAAGGGTCTGGAGGGGATTCAGGAGGCCATCAACCTCCAGCGAGCCATCGGCGAGAAGGGCCAGGAAGGGGTCAAGGCGGCTATCAAACACGCGAAGGGAGAAGCGGCAGAGGACGAGGTAAAGCCTGTCAAACTGATCGTTGAGCGAGCTTAGGTGGGGGAACTGGGGAAGCTGGGGAGCTGCGAGCGACGTGGGCGTGTGTAAGTCGGACCAGAACTAGAACGAAGCTAGCTAGACCAAAAAATTTCGTTTCGTGTCGTGTCTTGTCGTGTCGTGTTGTGTTGTGAGAGGACACAAATAAGCGTTTTAGCCGCTAAGTTTTACCGACATTGTCCGGGTCACAGGTGGCGCAGTGCTAAATCCTGTGATCCTGTAGTTGTTCAATATAGATGTTCAATAGCAGACGAAGTGATGATCGACAAAAGCCAGTTCAAGACACTGAGAACCCTTCCCGAGACCGAAGGTATCCCATCCGTCATTGGGGCAATGCGGCAATGCTGCGAATAGTTAGATCCTACCCGTTCAACATGGCGGCACGCAGTGGTGATCAGCAAATCCTTCCAAGACACAAACTGCTGTTGTCAGACCACAAACCACAGGCATCACGCCTGACCTAAGCGTTCCAATCTGCACAACCGGCAATGGGAGAGCCTCACGTTACTTTTTTGTTTTTTACTTTTATTTTATTTATTTTTAATTTTGTTTTATTTTAATTTTTATTTTTAACCTTTCTCCTTCTTTTTGGCTAGACCCCCACGGTCCCACCTCAACGCAGTTCTCCCCGAGCTAATGCCGCAAATTCACAACGAGGTCTATGACGGGCCCTGTAGTCCGTAATCTGCACGCAGTACATCTATCTGTACGGTCATAGCCCCGCTTCAGTGTCTGACTACATGTGAGCAAGGGTCGCCAATTGACTGGTTCGGCTCAACCTCCGAGACCAGGTCTCTGGGTCCTGTCTCGGTTGATATTGCACAGCATGCGCCACTCACTATTCGCTGTAGAATTGCACCACCACCTATCTGCAAACTAGACCATTCCCAGAGTTGATCCACGACCACGGTGAGCATCTTTACAACCTCAGAAAGACACGCCGCAGCCGAGGCTGTCGCGAGTAGCGCGGTAAAAATTGCACGGATTGTGCCGTAAAAAGGAAATGGGGCAAACTGGCGATTGGAAAGCGTAGGCACGGGTAGGGTAAACAGGTGCTGTGGGTGAGAATACGTCAGCCAGATGGTTTTCTCGCGAGCCAATCAGCACTCCTCCAATTTTCAATGCATCAGCTCCCACGTTCCGATCTTAACAGAGTGCACAGCACGGAATAAGTTCCGCAGGCAGCCAAGGTCACTTCTGCACGCCGAAGACTCAAGGAACCAAGAAGATAAACTGGGCAGCTTACACTTGGGAAGATTCCACCTCAGTCTAGAAGAATACTATCCCACTATTCCATATCAACTCAGAAGAAATAAGCATCAATTGACCGATACTCTTTGCATGATTGCAAGAGTTTTTCTTTTCATTTTTTTCTTTTCATTTTTCATTTTTTTCTTTTCATTTTTTCATTTTTTTTTCTTTTCCTCATCTTTTTCCTTTTTTTTTCTATTAGTCATCATTTTTCTCTCACCGTCTCCCTTCTTCTGCAAAGGTGTTGGACCCGAAGTGAGGCGGGCGTTGTTATCTTCCCATTGACACGGCATTGCCCCTTAGAAGACCCACACGACCCCTAAGCAGATCGTGTCTAGACCTTCGCCAACGCCCACAAGCACTAGCTTGCAGTGCGTGGCTGGCTGATGTTTGATGTGACTGATCTACGGTTTAGCCATATTGGGTTTGGTTACA
Organism: Corynascus novoguineensis; assembly: GCA_033296725.1. Lineage (NCBI taxonomy): Eukaryota > Fungi > Ascomycota > Sordariomycetes > Sordariales > Chaetomiaceae > Corynascus > Corynascus novoguineensis. The sequence goes on along the minus strand of MU857735.1, from coordinate 12,737 downwards.
GTGTCAAAATAGTGGATCACACGCCCAAAAAGCTGATATTGATCAATTGTTCCACTATGTACCAAGTGTGGCCGACTACGCTCACTTCAAGTCCGTTGGAGGCTGAACCTGGTAGACACCCCTGGATGAATGCAGGAACCACTCAAAGAGGCGTTCGGGAAGCACCCAATGAAAGTACTTTGCGCGGCCTGCAACGCCGCCGCGCCAGACGTGGCCATCTCGCCCGCCGAGCACGTCGCGGACGAGGTTTTCGGCTGTCACTGAGGCAGGTTCGTTCTCCACCTGCATCTGGCCTGTCCCCTGCCGGAAGATAAGGTCTTTGATGGCCGAGTAGTAGGACGAGGGGGGCAGCGACGGTGGCGCCCGCGCGTTGCGGTAGATGTTGGTCTCGACCTCGCCCACCATGGCCGTGACGACGCGCACGCCGAGACCCTGCATCTCGATTCGGAGCGTCTCTGAGAGCCAGCGAGCCGCGGCCTTGGACGAGTTGTAGATTCCTAATTTACTCCGTTGTTAGAGAAGAAGAAGCGCCCTAGGGGTAAGGGGTAGGGAATAGGGGCTGGGGGATGAGGGTTGGGGTTGGGAATACAAGTGTTGTGATTGTGACTTGAGAGTTGGGGGTTGTATACGAAGAACGCACCTTGCCAGGCCAACCGCACCGCACCTGCGATGCTGGCAATGTTGAGCACGACCCCCCGGGAGCGGACCAGCATCGGGGCAAAGGCTTGCGTGACGGCCAGCAGCCCCCACACGTTGACGTCGAACAGCCGCTTGCACTCGGCCAGGTCACTGTCGAGGAGCGGCATGACAAACATGCTACCGGCGTTGTTGACGAGTATGTCGAGACGCCCGCCCGTCTGAGCTGACACCTTCGCGGCACACGACGCGATAGACGTCGTGTCAGTCACATCGAGCGGCAGCACCTCGATGCGCCCGCTCGGATGCTTCGCTAGGCCCCCAGCCTTGGCCGGGTCGCGGAGTGTCGCCAGCACACGAAACCCCCGCCGCGCGAAGGCCTCAGCCAGGGCGGCACCCAGGCCGCCATCGCTGCAGCCCGTAATGAGAACAGTCGGTGTGTTTGCTGGAGGGGCCATGGTAGGAGAGCCAAATGCCGGTTCAGCAATTCACAAATTCACACACTTGGAGATTCGATGGTGAGAGAATACAGGCGAGTGGATAAAGTAAGCTTGGGCTAAAGGTCTGGGAGAACAAGAACAGGACAGAAAAGGGGAGAAAAGGGGACGGCGAGGAGTGAGGCTGGCACGGCCGACAATGCCAGACCTCAATACCAAACCCACGGGAAGCGTTTTTCCCATCGATACAGACAGCTAACTGATTGGAACAAACGATAGCGATGTCGGCGAGCGGAAGAATCGTTCGGAGTCGGAGCCGGGGGGGGGGGGGGGGAAGAGGAGGGGCCCACCTCCTGTCTTACGTGCAGCTCCGAAACTGTAAGTGAGCTCGGGGCCGGCTTGATGCACCCTAATGACAGCAGGACTCGTAATGCGCGCAGGCATATTGGCTATTCAGGAAGGAGGTAAAGGGAGGCGGTAATTCTCCACGAGACTGTGCGTGCAAATCTTGAGGATATGGTCCAAGCATTGGACAGCTTGTGTGTACTACAAGTCAGTTTGCCGCCTGCCTCGATGTCTCCCTCCCCAGCCCCTTCCACCGGTGGTACTTTTGCACCAATACTACAGTGTGGCTTAGGGAAGGTTCGGAGGATTCAATCCTAGCACCGGGTGTTGCTACGCAGGTACCAGACCGTCCTTCTAAGAACAATCATGCACTATCAACTCCGTGTGTATCAATTCCGTGTGTATCTACACTACGTGTGCTGAGTAAGGCACTCCCTATATTTGACTGCCCCTTGTTACTCAACCATACACCCAATCAGTGCTCACAAACAAAGTTATCATCATCAGCCGATATAGTCAGCGTAAGCAGTCCAAATCTTGTCCTCCATGAGCCCGTCAAAGTCGGCCTGGTTGAAGCAGAGAAGGGCATCAATGTCCCCGCTCTCCGTCTGGGGCATGAAGTAGATGTCACTTCGGAGCGGGACAAAGTTGGGCCTTCGGACAAGCGACGGCTGTCCCAGTAACGGGCCGAAGGATACCTTGGCGAGCCGGACGCGAGCCCACGATGAGGAACCAATGTCGGTGTCCGGGTTGAACCGGCCGCCGTACGCAATGATCCTCTTGTCGGCCGCGCGGTCGATCCAGGTGGCGAAGCTACGCACGTAGTCGCGGTTGTTGACGGCAGTCAGATCACGTCGAAGGCGAGCTGCGACGTCGGCCAGGGGCGCCTCGGCCAGCTCGCGGAATCCAATGGTTGAGGTCGAAATGGTCACCAAGTCGCCCATGTAGCCCGCCGGCACGCCCATGGTGCGGCGCGCGTCGACGGCCCGGCAGAACTTAGCCAATGCTTCCGGAGTCCCGCGGCGCGCCAGACGGGCAGCAATGACGCGCTGCCAGCAAAAGGCCGTGAGCGCGTCGTTGGTCGAGACGTACGCGGGAGTAGACGACTCGCCATTCGTCTGATTCGTCTGCTTCTCCGTTGTAGATGGCCCGGGTGTCGCCATTGCCTTCAGGGCTGCAAGTTTGGCAGGCGAAAAGCGGAAATAGCGCCACGAGAAGGGAGACTCGGGCTCGACGGGCGGCGGGGGCAGATTGTCAGGCCCCGGCCGCAGAAACTGGCCGTGATCCAGCAAGGTCTCATGCGCCTGCAGCAACGGCACCAGGTTCCGCCGGTCCAAGTTTCCCTGGGCGACGGCGTCGTCTGGGAAGGGCTCCCCACGGAGTGCTGTGGCAAGCAGGGTGTAGCACTGCTCGATACCGCTCATGTCGACGAAATTGTGTTGTGCCGCACAGTCCAGGAGAAGACCCCCTTTCACAAAGTTGGCCTGGAACGCAATCACCGGAGCCGGGTCTTCCTCTGTCTCATGGTAACTCTCTGGAAACGCCTTTCGAGGCGCCAGAAGCTCCCCCGGAAGCATGGACGCTGGTCCGCGTGCTTTGACGAGATCGTCGTAGCAAGGCACGACATCTGAGCAGTCCTTGAAACGAATGATGGTGTTTGGCGGTGACCACAGTTTGCACGGCTCGAGATGAAAAGAATCCGATTTGCCTGGTCCGTTGCTTCGCTGGACCACTTTGGCAGCGAGCCAGGGAAACGCCTCTGCGAGTTGCAAAGAAGCGGACAGAAGCCGCTGCTTTGCTTCTTCGCGGGATGAAACATCATCCAGCAGCGGGAAGGCCAGGAGTAGATGGCTGTAGGTCTTCAAAAAGGGCAGCTGGCCCACCACGTCTTGCATATGATCGAATTCGCCCATCGCTGCGGCAGTTCTGTGTAGTCGTTGACGATGATTGTAGAGTCAAAGATGAGTGTGAGTGATGGTGACGCGCGGACGAGCGGAAGCTTGAGCTGGAGACGTCTCTTTGCTCAGCTAGCTGTTTGTCTACTAGCAACAGGCAACCGATCTTGGATCTTCAGTCAATTCGGAACAAGAGGGAAGTTCGAAAGCCCTTGGACCGATATCATGACCCATCCGAGACCTGGCCCGGAATTGCACGACCAGACTGTCGCTCTCTTCCTTGATCCTGGGGCTCGATCACCGGGTAGAGAGTGCTTGGCACCGATCTTCCGGCTTTGTTGTCAGCTGAATCTTGGTCTAAACGACATGATACAGAAGTCAGGAAGTCAGGAGTCAGCAATTCTCCGAGTCATTTGCTCCGAGACCGTCTCACCGCGACCCTGCCGGCTTCGGCATCCGACTCGGCTAGCTGAACCGCATCCTCAATACTCTCTCGTTTATCACTTCGGGAGGAGCATGATTGGTTTACCCCGAAGCGCCATATCCACATGCCTAGTACGGAAACTACGGCGATATCGCCAAACCACAAGCACCTGGCGTCAACTCGACGACCGTGCCTCCTCGGAGAGCCTCATCGACACCTTCGAAAAGATACATTATAAACCGATTCTTGTCACGCCCAAATCTGCCTTCTGCTTCTACGTATGCAACGGAGGTGTTGCCGGACCCAACCATTGGCCCCAAATAGTCCAATTCCGGATCATCACCTTTTTGTCTTATCCTTGTGGCAATCATGGCTTCAACAACACCTCCTCAAACGTCCAGCGTAGGGGCCACGCTGCTCCTCTTTGGGCCCCAAGCCCTTTCGTTCAACGCCGAGTCTCTCCAGATGCTCCGGAAGTTTCTGCGTGAGGCTGAGGACTGCAAGTGGATGCTCGACACTGTGTCCGAGCTGCCCGCGCGCTGGAACGAACTCGCCAAGCGGTTCCCAAAACTCCAGAGCATTCCCGGAGAGCGGCTCCTTAACGACCTGAAGCGCTGGTTTCAGGGTGACGATGCGGACCAGGCCACGTCCCAACTCCCAAACATCCTCCTAACACCCCTGGTGGTGCTCACGCAACTCACCCAATTCTCACGATATCTGTCCCACAGCCTGTCCGGGGCTTCAGTCCAGGTCGACGACTTGTTCCGGGCACTGTCCCAACGCCATGTCGAGACGGTGGGACTCTGCACGGGGCTCCTCAGCGCCTCGGCCGTCTCAAGCGCGTCGGACGCGGCCACGTTCCGGCAATATGGCGCCGTCGCCGTGCGTCTTGCCATGGTCATTGGCGCGCTCGTCGACAGCCAAGACGCCTCCGATAGACTTCATGGGCCATCGAGGGCCTTTGCCGTTGCCTGGACATCTTCCGAGATGTCTGGCGACCTGACCCGTGCGCTTGAAGGATTCCCAGAGGTATGAATTGCACAAGTCGCATGTCACAGCAGAAGACCATGGCTAACAGGGTCTCTTCGCAGGCGTACATTTCTGTTCTCTTTGATGAAAACAGAGCGACAGTGACAACGGCAGAGCGGACGGCTCCCCTGATGCTCCAGCAACTGAGAGCGAGGGGCGTCAAGGCCGCCGAGGTGAGCCTCCGTGGCCGTTTCCACAGCCATGTGCACCGCGACGACATTGAGGAAGTGCTCCGGTTTTGCGACGCGGATCCGGCATTCCAGTTCCCAGAGACATCCGCCCTGACTCGCCCAATCCACCTCGGGAAAAGGGGCACCGACACCAAGCCGCTGCACCACGCCGTGCTGCGCATGATCCTCGTCGAGCAAGCGGCTTGGTACGAGACGCTCTCGGGGGCGCTTCCTGCACCTCTCGAGTCGGCATCCGGCAACGGCCCGGCCGTTATCACATTTGGCCCGGACAACGGGGTGCCGCCATCGCTGGTCCGCAAGATTGGCTCGCGCCTCGCGCATGCCTCAGACCTCGACCGGGCCGCGGGCTCGGATCCGGCTGATCTTAGGTTTGATGATGAGAGAGACTCAGACATCGCCGTCGTGGGCATGGCGTGTCAGGTGGCAGGAGCAGACGACCTGAACGAGTTCTGGAAGATCCTGTGCGCGGGCGAGTCACAGCACATCGAGGTGCCCGAGGAGCGCTTCGGGCTCGAGACGCAGTGGCGCGACGTCGACATGAGCCGCAAGTGGTACGGCAACTTCATCCGTGACCACGACGTCTTCGACCACAAGTTCTTCAAGAAGAGCCCCCGCGAGATGGCGTCGGCCGATCCCCAGCAGCGGTTGATGCTCCAGGCCGCCTACCAGGCTGTCGAGCAGTCGGGCTACTTCCATCAAGCCCATGTCGACACCAACATTGGCTGCTACCTGGGCGCATGTGCTGCCGACTACGAGCACAACGTCGCGTGCTATCCTGCTAATGCTTTCACGGCCACGGGCAACCTGAAGAGCTTCATTCCCGGCAAGATCAGGTACGGTTTGAGTTCTATTCCTGCACTACCCTCTCCTCATGAAAAGTATGACACTGACGCATGAGTTTATTAGCCATTACTTTGGTTGGACAGGACCCGGCTTGACTATCGATTCGGCCTGCTCTGCCTCGGCCGTCGCCATACATATGGCTTGCAAGGCCATCCTCGGCGGCGAGTGCAGCGGCGCTCTCGCGGGCGGCGTCGGTCTCATGGGCAACATTACGTGGTTCCAAAACTTGGCTGGGGCTTCGTTCCTGAGCCCAACAGGTCAGGTATGTTCGCTTAGCCTCTCCCTTTTTTTTTTCTTTTTAGAAAAAAAGAAAATTAGCAACTGACATTGCATGACTGCAATAGTGCAAACCCTGGGATCAGGGGGCCGACGGCTATTGCAGAGGTGAAGCGGCTGCTGTCGTCTTCCTCAAGCGGTGGAAGGACGCTGTGGCTGACGGCAACCCAATTCTCGGATGCATCTCGAGCACGGCTGTCTACCAGAATGAGAACTGCACGCCCGTCTTCGTGCCCAACAGCCCTTCTCTCACCTATCTCTTCAAGGATGTCCTCGAGCGAGCCAAGCTCGAACCCAAGGACATCTCGGTCGTTGAAGCCCACGGTACAGGCACGCCTGTTGGAGATCCTGCAGAGTATCAGGTACGTTGGTTGTTCTCGTATGCCCCTGAGTTGGAGGAAATGAATGTTGCTAATTCGTGGTACTCAGAGCGTGCTGCAAGCACTCGGCGGCAAACTTCGGGACAAGCCCCTGTCCTTGGGGTCCGTCAAGGGTCTTATTGGTCACACAGAGGGCGCGTCCGGCGTCGTCTCTCTGATCAAGATCATCCTGATGCTGCAGCATGGGTACATCCCGCCCCAGGCGAGCTTCAAGACGCTGGCACACAACATTGCCGCCTCACCGTCGGACAACATCGAGATTGTGACCAAGCTGAGGCCTTGGGACGCCGAGTTCAGAGCCGCACTCATCAACAACTATGGTGCCTCTGGCTCCAACGCGTCCATGGTCGTCACCCAGCCGCCACGGCGCCGGCCTTCCTCGGTCATCCACGCCCCAGGCGTCAAGCACCCGTTCTGGCTGGCCGGCCTCGACGACAGAGCGCTCATCGCCTACAGCACAAAGCTACGTCAGTACATCGCGGACCACGCGTCGACCCCGTCATCAACCAAGATCAGCGTGGCAAACCTGTCGTTCAATCTCGCGCGCCAGTCAAACCGCCAGCTTGACAAGGGCCTCATGTTCAGCTGCAGCAGCCTGAGCGAGCTTGACGAGAAGCTCGGTGCCTTCATCAAAGGGGATAGCAAGGTTACATCCCTGTCGACCAAGACGTCGCCGCGCCCAGTTATCCTGTGCTTCGGCGGGCAGGTGTCCAACTTTGTTGGGCTCGACAAGAAGGTCTACGACGGCGTCAAGATTCTCCGCAGCTACCTCAATCAGGTCAACGCCGTCCTTCTGTCGCTTGGCCTCGAGGGCATTTTCCCGGCCGTCTTTCAGCGGGAACCCATCGATGACACGGTTCGCCTCCAGACGGCACTGTTCGCCGTGCAGTACTCGTGCGCAAAGAGCTGGATGGACTGCGGTGTCCGGGTCGACGCCGTTGTCGGACACAGCTTCGGCGAGCTGACCGCCCTCTGCATCTCTGGGGCGCTGTCGCTCCAGGACACGGTCAAAATGATTGCGGCCAGGGCCAAGCTAGTGCGGGACTCCTGGGGCTCGAATAAGGGGTCCATGATGGCTGTCGAAGTCGACCTGGACGTGCTGAAGTCCATCATTGAGGAACATAACGTGACTCTGGACGATGACGATCTCCCCGTCAACATTGCTTGTTACAACGGGCCCCGCAGCTTTACGCTGGCTGGATCGAGCACGGCCATCAATAAGCTCGCCGAGAAGCTGTCTAGCAACCCCTCGTACTCGTCGGCGACTAGGTTCAAGAAGCTCAACGTCACCAACGCCTTCCACTCGGCCCTGGTGGAGCCGCTCATGGACGACCTGGATGCCATCGGTCAAACTTTGACCTTCCGCGAGCCCAACATGGTCCTCGAGAGGGCCACCGAGGAATTGACCATGGAGACGACGCCCGAGTTCGTTGCCCAGCACATGCGTCAGCCTGTCTTCTTTGACCACGCCGTCAGGAGGCTGGTGCAGCAGTACCCTGACGCCGCCTGGATTGAGGCCGGATCAGCATCGACCATTACCAACATGGCGAGCCGCGCCCTTGGAGCCCCCTCGGACTGCCACTTCCAGTCGCTCAACATCACCAGTGACAACGGTCTGCAGAGCCTGGCCGATGCCACGGTGGCGCTTTGGAAAGCTGGCGTCAAGACGGAGCACTGGCCCCATCACGTTAGCCAGACGTACGAGTTCGACCACTTGTTCCTCCCGCCGTACCAGTTCGACAAGGTGAAGCACTGGATGGACCTCAAGAAGCCCATCAAGGGGCTCGCGCTCCTCGAGGCGTCCGAGAAGGCGCCGGAGCCCGAAGTTCCCGTCGGCCTGTGGTCGTTCCTCGGCTACGAGGACGCCAAGGAGCGGACGGCGCGCTTCCTGGTCAACACGAACAGCCAAAAGTACAAGGACTTCGTGTCCGGGCACTGGATCGCCAACACGGCGCCCATCTGTCCGGCCACGCTCGAGGTGGACATGGTCATCGAGGCCCTGATGAGCATCCGGCCAGACCTCAAGGCGGCCGGGTTGCTGCCCAGCATCCAGAACATGCAGAACCACGCGCCCATCTGCGTCGACCCCTCGCGACAGGTCTTCATCGTCTATGAGGCCGGCGCCAACAACGCGTGGGATTGGAAGCTGACGAGCTCCCCAGCCCAGGGCCCCGGCGCCACAACCGAGCACGTCCACGGCCGCATCGTCTTCCGTTCACCCGACGACGCGAGCTACCAAGCCGAGTTCGACCGCTACGCGCGTCACTTCAATCACCGGCGCTGTCTCGATGTGCTCAACTCGGTCGACGCCGACGACATCATCCAGGGCCGCAACATCTACAAGACGTTCGCCGAGATTGTCGACTACGGCGAGGATTACCGCGGCCTCAAGCGGCTAGTCGGCGTCGGCAGCGAGTGCGCCGGCCGTGTGTCGAAGCGCTGGACTGGCGAGACGTGGCTCGATACGCACCTGACTGACTGCTTCAGCCAGGTCGGCGGCATCTGGGTTAACTGCATGACCAATCGCGCCCCCGAGGACATGTACATTGCAAGCGGATGCGAGCTCGTCCTGCGCTCCCCCAAGCTCCGCGCCGACACCCCCCGCCCGGAGGTCTGGGACGTTTTTGCAACCCACCATCAGGTCTCCGACAAGCTGTACGTGACCGACATCTTCACGTTCGACGGCACTAACGGCGAGCTGCTCGACGTCATGATCGGCATCAACTACTCCAAGGTCCCCAAGGCGTCGATGCAAAAGATCCTCGCCCGTCTGTCGCCCGGTATTTCGGTGCCAACATCAACGCCTGCTGTGACGAGCACGTCGGCTGCTGCTGCTACCAAGGCAAGCCAGGAGGTGCCCAAGGCTTCCTCTACTGCCAACACCGCCCCCGAAAAGCCTTCCAAGGCCGCAAAGACGCCAAAGGCGCCAAAGAAGTCGTCAGACACTCCCACCAAGGCCGACATCAAGAAGCAGGTGAAAGACCTCCTGGCCAACGTCGCAGGCGTCGAGCCTGCAGACATCGGCGAGGATACCATGCTTGCCGACATTGGTATCGACTCGCTCATGGGCATGGAGCTCGCCCGCGAGGCCGAGGCTGTCATGAAGTGCACCCTGTCGCCCGACAAGCTGATGGAGGCTTTTGACTTCCCCTCTTTCGTCGACTGCGTGATCTCCGCCTTGGGTGTTACCGTTGACGGCCAGGAAGAGGAAGAGGAAGAAGAAGAGGAGGAGACCGAGGAAGAAGTCTCGGAACCAGAGAGCCCAGACGAGCACAATGAAGCCTCGTCAGGCAATATCAGTGGCACATCGACTCCTCCGTCCTCTCTCGGCGACGACGACCTGGACGAGTTGACCATTCCCGCAGGGGCGGTCCTCGAGTCTTTCAGCAAGACCAAGCTCCTGACGGACCAGATGATCCACGATTTCAAGCTCGACAACTTTGCCCACATCATCGCGCCCAAGTCGACCCAGCTCTGCATCGCGCTGACGCTCGACGCCTTTGAGAAGCTTGGTGTGCCCATCCGGACGGCCAAGCCTGGCCAGGTGGTGCCCCGGATCAAGTATGCCCCCCAGCACCAGCGCCTCGTCAACTACCTGTACCACCTGCTCGAGCACGAGGCCCGGCTGATCGACACCGCCCCTAACGGTGACCACATTCGCACGGCCGTTTCGCCCCCCAAGAAGGCCAGCACGGCGCTGGTGCAGGAGCTGGTCCGCCAGTACCCAGACTGGAGCACATCCCAGAAACTCACCTACTTTGCCGGCTCTAAGCTGGCTGACGTGCTCGAGGCCAAGACGGACGGCATCAAGATCATCTTTGGCAATGACGAGGGCCGCGCCCTGGTCGGCGGCTTGTACTGCGACCACGCGTTCAACAAGATGAACTACCAGCAGATGGCTGACTGCGTCGAGAACATCATCGCGCAGCTGCCGCCCGGCCAAGGCCCCCTGAGGATCCTCGAGCTTGGAGCCGGAACCGGCGGTACCACCCTGTACCTGGCGCCCCTTTTGGAGCGTCTCGGAGTCAACGTCGTATACACCTTCACCGATATTTCGCCGTCCATGGTGGGCGCAGCCAAGAAGAAGTTTGGCAAGTATCCCTTCATGAAGTTCATGGCGCACGACATGGAGAAGCCCGTGCCCCCCGAGCTCGTTGGCAACCAGCACATTGTCGTGGCCAGCAACGCCGTGCACGCGACGCGCGATCTCGTGAAGACGGGCACCGACATCCGCAAGGCCCTGCACCCGGACGGCTTCCTCATGATGCTCGAGATGACCGAGATCGTCCCCTTTGTCGACACCATCTTCGGCCTGCTCGAAGGCTGGTGGCTGTTCGATGACGGCCGGCAGCACGCCATCACAGGACCTGAGGGCTGGGAGAAGGCCATGCACGCCGCCGGGTTCGGCCACGTCGACTGGACTGACGGGTACCTGCCCGAGAGCAAGATCCAGAAGGTCATCATCGCCATGGCCTCTGGCCAACCGCAGGAGCGCCTCCCCCTGCCGGCCCCCTCAACCCGCAAGCGTGTGGACTCATACCCGGAACTGCCCGCCCGGGAGAAGGAAATCGCCACGTACGTGAAGAAGTACAGCGCCGGATTTGAGGCTCCCTCGGAGGCCTCGGCCACTGCCGACTTTGGACAAGCTGTCGGCGATGTCACGTCGCAGTGTGTGCTCATCACTGGCGCGACGGGAAGCCTCGGATCGCATTTGGTCAAGGAGTTTGTCGAGCGGGCAGACGTCGGGACCGTCATCTGCCTCAACCGTCAGGGATCCAGCGCTGCCGTCAGCCCCGAGATGCGGCAGCTGGAGGCAATGGCCTCGCGGGGTGCCACCGTCGACGAAGAGGCCCGGGCCAAGCTCCGCTTCATCGAGACGGACACTTCCAAGCCGCGCCTCGGCCTCTCCGAGGACGAGTACGCGGCACTGGCCCGGCAGGTCACGAGCATCCTGCACAACGCCTGGCCCATGAGCGGCAACCGGCCCATCAAGGGCTTCGAGGGCGCGTTCCGCTCGCTCCGGAACCTCATCGACCTCGCCCGCGACGCCGCCGGGCTCCGCTCCCCACTCAAGCAAAAGATTAACTTCCAGTTCATCTCGTCCATCGGTGTTGTCGGCCACTACCCGCTGTGGAGTGGCGAGACCAGGGTGCCAGAGGAGCGCATGGAGCCCCGGTCGGTGCTGTCCAACGGCTACTCGGACTCGAAGTACACGTGCGAACGCATCCTCGACGAGACGCTGCACCGCTACCCGGATCACTTCCACACCATGTCGGCCCGGCTCGGCCAGATCGCCGGGTCCAAGACGAGCGGGTACTGGAACCCGATTGAGCACTTTTGCTTCTTGGTCAAGTCGTCCAAGAGCTTGAGGGCACTCCCTCAGCTAGAAGGGGTAAGTGTTGCTCTTCCCTCCATCCCCCCTTTTCTCGCCTGTCTTGAGACAATTCCCAGCTAACCAAGTATCCTCCCTAAATAGAACCTCACCTGGTGTCCAGTCAACGACATGGCCGCGGCCCTGTCAGAGCTCCTACTCCTTCCGCACCGACCCGAACCTATCTACCACATCGACAACCCAGTGCAGCAGCCATGGGCAGAGATGGTACGCATGCTTGCAGACGCGCTCGACATCCCCCGCTCCAACATCGTCCCCTTCGACGAGTGGGTGCGGCGCGTGCGGCGGTCCCCCTTGGCGCCCGAGACTGACAACCCGGCGGCGCGCCTGATCGACTTCCTCGAGTTCCACTTCCGCCGCATGTCGTGCGGCGGCCTGCTGCTCGACCTCGCAAAGGCCTGCCGGGACTCGCCCGCGCTCGCCGCCGTCGGGCCTGTCAGCGAGGACGTAGTGAAAAAGTACGTCGCGTCCTGGAAGGCCATGGGGTTCATTGCTTAGGTGGCCTGTGAAGAGCTACATGTTGAGCCTTTGTCTGATTTCTTTTTTCTCTCTTTCTTTTGTTTTACCTCTTTTTCTTCAAAATGGATATGATGGGGGGAATTAAATTAAAGTGATGATGTTCAGACGGTTTGTGACGAAACCAAAGACGATTGATTTTATGAAATCTCCATGAACCTGAATTTTAGGTAGTTACAGTTGGCGTTCTGATGAGAGTTATACAGTTAGCTTTGCTTTTAGAATACTGTTGGAAAACCAACAGCCACGATTCCAGGGTTTTTCACAAGATGAAAGATTTTCAGTAGTGGGATCAATTAATTCAGTGCTGAAGCAGATGTGTAGTTCGTTGCTCCTTCCTAGGAAAATCTTCTCTTGGTTCCCACAGGATATA
>MU857734.1:0-72614 GCA_033296725.1 Corynascus novoguineensis | reverse complement strand
GATGACAATCGCCAAAGGACAACGTGTTAGACATATCCTACAATATAATGCCGACAAGGAAATCTACACCACGACATAGAACTTCGTCAAGCACGACTAGGACAACGTCAAGGAAGACATCCTAGAGGACAAATAGGCACTAATAACGAGCTTATCACCAACACCTACAACAAGGGCGACGCTTTAGGAGACAGAAAACACCGACTTAGAGCCAAAACCACCGACGAAGCTAGACCACTATACACCATTATACGGTATCGAGAAGCCTGACGACCTGCCATTCATCAAGTCTAAAGCAGGAGTCAGTGTCTATAACAATGACACTACGTTCGTGGAAAAGGTAAAGGCTCTTCTAGACAAGCATGACATTTTCTACGACCAAGGAATCGTCCCGATACCCGAGGACTAGAAGATACGGATCCCGCTTGTCGATGGATGGCAAAACCAGTTAAGACTAGTCAGACCTTACCTACTAGGAACCAAGGACCAGGCAATCCTTGATCAGGAACACGACCGACTATATATATAAGGAAAGATAGACTTTATAGACTAGCCGACTCCTATCGCCTGCCTAGTTTTTGTTGTCTATCGTATAGTCGTTGAAGAACGTAAAGGACGTGTTGTTATAGACCTTCGACCCCTAAACGTAGTCGCCGTTCTAGACGTCTACCTGCTACCCGACCAGGACAACATCATAAACGACATGACAGGAAACGCCTACTTTACCGCCCTAGACGCCTCCCGGTTCTTCTTCTAGCTCCTTATAGCGGAAGAACATCGTGACCGTATGGTTGTTATCAGTCTACAAGGACTTGAACGTTCAAATGTTGTCTTGATAGGATTCAAGAACTCGCCTGCTTTCGTGTAGCGTTATATAGATCGACTTTTTAGAGATTACAAGCACTTTATAAGAGCATTTATTGACGACATTATCATTTTCAGCAAAACCGCGAAGGAGCACCTAGATCACCTGGCCAGAGTTCTGGACATTCTAGACAGAGCCAGAGTACACGTCTTAACATAAAAATCGTTCGCCGGCTACCTAGTAGTCAGACTACTTGGTTATATCGTCAACGGCAAAGGTATCGCGAAGACAGATGACCGGATCGTAGCGTTTAAGAAGCTCAAATTTCCAGCTACTCTCGATGACTTAGAACACTACCTTGGCATGGCCGGATGGTTATATAAAAGCATCGTATAGTATTTACCGAAAGCCGTACCGTTATAAGACTAAAAGACGAAGATGATAGCCGCTAGAAAGGAAACAGGTAACCTCGTAGGGGGAAAGTCAAAGAACGCCTATAAGGCGTATACAACGATAGCCAAATTTGACCCTATATTAGAGGAACTCGAATCCTTCCGACTATTATAGGAACACCTTTATAATCAGTACTTCCTGTTCTACCACTACGCCGAGAAACCGCTCTTCATCAAAGTCGACGTTTATAAGAGAGGGTATAGAGTAGTTGTTTTTCAGCTTCGTAACCATTAGAACGAAACCTCGATCCCTGGACACGATATTCCGATCGACAAGATCTAACCTATCACGTTTCTCTCGTATATGACAACAAACGTTGAGAAAAAATATAGTAGTATAGAAGCCGAAGTTGCCGTAGTTGTTTAGGTCGTAAGGAAGCTCCGTAAAATGGTTTAGTCGAACCATCACCCTGTCAACATCCTTATAGACTACACCGCCATAAAAGGAATCGTCAAACATATCGCTCGCTACTATAGACCTTGCTAAAGCCAACCTAAAGCTTGTAAATGCCGCCAACTAGCTCTTGTAGTTCGAACTTAACATTTTCTATATTCTAGGAAAGCTCAACATGGTGCCCGACGCTCTATCAAGGCTACCAACCTTCGAGGAAGACCTGCCTGACACGGACGTTAACCTAGCTGACGAGCTTGCCGACGTTTAGGCATATACTTAGAACGAATATGACGTCGAGTGTTATATAGCCGATATATCCTCCTTTAAGCCAGTGATCAGTAACGACTTTAAGGCATAGATTATCGTAGTATACCTAGACGATCGAAGGTATAGTATAATCTATAAACGCCTAACAAACCTCAAGTCACTAGCAAAGCGCGACAAGCAAAAGGGCAGAAGGAAGAAATGCCTAAGCCTTCTAATAGGACCGTTCGAAGTGAAGGACCAGTTGCTATACCATATTGATTTCGAAGGCACTAGACGCTTGTACCTGCCGTTCAACTATGTCAAGCCTATTCTTGAACTTGTCTACGACAAACATCACCATTTCGGAGTCAACAAGATGATGGTAGACCTGAGCAACCTCTACTTTGCTTGTAAATAGTAGGTTGTCAGAAAATTTGTCAGACATTACGAAATTTGCCGTTAGAACCAGACGCTAAGAGAACCACCGCCTGGAGAACTTTAGCCTATTCGGACGCCCCTATAGCCATTCTATACAATCATAATAGACTTTATTATAGACTTGCCCCCTATAAAGTTAGAAGGGACTTTCTAGTCACTAGAAGGAACGCCAACGCTCGATACCCTATATATAATCACCTATAAGTATAGCAAGAAGAAGTTGCTTGTTGCCGGCCACAAGACAATGAAGGCCAAGGATTAGGCAATTCTTATCCTATACGCAATATACTACGCCGATTAGGGACTTCTAGCTACGATTATTAGCGATAGAGACCTAAAGTTCACGTCAGAATTATAGAAAGAGATCTTCGAGTTATTAGACACCAAGCTTCTATTCTTAACAACGTACTATCCTTAGACCGATAGCTAGTCAGAAAGAACCAACCAAACAATAGAGATTGCCATTTATATAGCGTTTGCCAAGAATCCCGACATCCCGTAGCTAGTATTGCTACTAGCCTTATAACATAACCTCAACAACACCCTGGCTATCACTGTCAGAAGATCACCTAACAAGATGGTCTTTAGATTCAAGCCACGTATAGTCTTAGACATTCTAAACTATAAGAAAGGCACTCGCGCCTCTACTAACGCCATCGATACCCTATAAAAACAGTACTAGCAAGAAGCCGCCAAGCGGATTGACCACGTAGGAGCACTCGCTAAACTTCGGTATAACGACAAACACACTCCCACCGAGTTCAATGTCGGAGAGACAGTCTACCTCTGCCTCTACAAAGGTTACCACCTGCCAGGCAAACCAAACCGGAAATGGTCACCTCAATACGCTAGACCGTTTAAGATTGTCAAGAGAATAGGCAAGTTGGCCTACAAATTAGACTTTCCACAAACTTAGGGAGTTTACCTTGTTGTTTCGGTAATATAATTGTATAAACCAGACCAAGGAAACGATCCCTTTGGCTATAAGCCAGACCCGCCAGAGCCAATCAAGGTGGATAGAGACGACTATTAGGAAGTTGAAAGGATTGTTAATCGCTATATCTGGTAGAGAAGAAGCAAACCTATAGTCGAGTACCTCGTTTACTAGACTAGATTCGAAGTAAAAGATGACGAATAGATACCCCGAATTCGACTTGTTAATAGAGTAAGAGAACTTGTTAAGGAATATAAACAACAACGCCCTATCGACTAGGAGAAGGAGTATCGTGATAAGGGCATCGCTATCGAGGAAGTCAAGGAAGTGAAAGAAGTTCTAGAACCTAGATCAGAAATCGTTGTGGAATTACCATCATGTGGGAAACAGTAACCGACCTACCGTATTCTAACACCAGAAGCAACACAAGGACATGTTCTTTCAACAAAAGCGAGGGCATTTATTCCTTCCTTCCTTCCTACTCCTTCCTTCCTTTCTATTCCTTTCTACTATATAGCAATTTCTTACTCTAGCTAGTTCCATTTTTATTAGTATCATTCCTTAGTAATATTCCTTTGATATACCGAGAACAAATAGACTACTAAACAGCTATGTTATATAGGCTAAACGCCAATCTTGTCGTAATTTCTTTGTCACTTCATCTATAAATACCTGTCAAATCTTGCTAGTATATTTCCTTTACAACCTCCTAGCAACGTAGTAAAAACAGCATCCTCTAGTACCCAAGATCAATCTACCTATAACGAAGCCAATATACCTGACTAAACAAGGACAACCTACAATAGTGCCAAGGACCAAAACAACAAGTCTACCAGGACCGCTAAGAAAGGCAAGGAGCCAGCTACCAAGCGCCAGGTCATAATCAGCAGTGACGAGGAATTCCTCGAGTTCGAACAACCCCTCGAGAAAGCAGCTAGTATCAGATATAACAAGCCTAGCAACAAGGACAGACCTCTGCCCTGGGAAGAGGAAGATGTCGAATATGACCAAGAACCGTCAGATAGCGAGCTCGAGTCAATCACCACCAACGAAGAGCAAGACAATACCGAAACCGAGCCAACCCTGCCTATAGAAGTCCTGGCAGAGATATACATCTCTAAAGGCTACTCTATTATAAAGATCGCCAACAAGAACCGCCTGATCGCCACTCCGAGCGAAGCACTTGCCTGCGCCTATATAGACTTTAAAGACAACCCGGACTTTATATCGAAACTCGCGATAATGATCATACGCTTCTATTATAGTACAACGTTTGGCAAGGACGGTAAGTAAAACTCATTTATATATAACGCCAAAGTCAGAAGGATAAAGGAAACCTACCGCCACGTTGTCAAAGAATACGTCTAGACCAGATTCAATGTCAAGTACTTGCCTCTAACCAACATCGAGATATTGGCACTCTATTACTATTTGCCCTATAGGGATAGTAACAACATAATCATAGCAATGTTAGGAGAACTATACCTGCTTTATCGTAGTGACACGAAGACACCAACGCTAGAGCCTATTCTACCAACACCAAGCCACCTAGAACGTAGAATCGAAACTCTCGAAAGTAAGACAAAGAAGATTTAGAGCCAACTCAGGACCTAGAGTATTATAAGTACCGAGATTTCGAACGAGTCAAGGGAACTTCGGTCTATCTAGAGGGACATCAATAACCGGCTCGCCGACATTGAGGGACAACTTGACAAACCTAGTACACTACCCCGCTCGAAGGACCACGCTATATCCCGAGACAAAGACCAGCCTTCTAGCAAAAGGCACAGGCTCTAGAGCAACGTTCTAGACGACGTACTCGCTATAAAGGACCGCCAGAAGTCAAGCAACGAAGGACTCTCTCGACGCTAGAACCAGGAGGACGACAAGGAGACTCCCTCTAGAAGGTCGAGCCACAACCTTCGCAAGAACGTGTAGAAATTCCAATTTGACTAAGACTCTATATCCTAGGCATTTTGTAGTTTGGAGGACTGTTATAAGGCAACGGAGGAGTCATTGATAATGGAGATTTGATTTTGTACTTCGTAACGACGTGGACGTCGTTTTTCTTTTCTTGTTCCCCGGCACTTGTTACAAGCAGAACCCCTGCCAAGGAAACACGTGACTGCTTCGTAGTCACGTATAAAGATGGTTCTGACCTCGCCTGTACTTTAAGAAAAAACAACGATGACTTTACCTTACTTTTGATACTTATGCTAGTGTTTAGAAGTGCCGACCATAGAAGGACTGTCGGTCTGATCTGTGGTTATCAAAGCCTAGTTCACCATTACCGCTAAGTAACCTGAGAAGGCGACAGAGCGCGTAACACACGGGGCCAGTTACTAGCCTAGTAGGGAGCCAGTTGCCAGCTTACTAGGGAGCCTCCTAGGGAGCTAGTTGCCAGTTACTTAGTTAGAAAACAAATTATCTTGGATAGATCTCAATTTTATTGCATTTTTAAGCGATTTAGCGGTTAACAGTTCGTTCAGTTCGTTCAGTTTGACTAGAGGGTAGATAGCTTTGATGGCTTTGTGTCACGAACTAGCCATATAAGGAGACCAGGAGCTGCAGCCAACATGTGGAGACCTGCAGCCAGCCAATCGCTTAGATAGCCAATCAGAGGCAATAAGGGACTGATCGAAGTGATCGAGAAACGATCACTTCGACTAGGAAGAAACCCTGATCGTAGCGATCGGCCGCGATCACTACGATCAACGACACAGTCACTACTAGGACGACGAGTATATATACTTCTATAGGGGAAAGCCCTGGTGGCTCTCCAGCTAGCAATACAATCACAGCTTTGGTCCTAACTTTCGAAGCACCGCTACTGTGAGAGACACTCTGTTGTTGTAGACCCTTTGGCTCTACCGAACCTCCAGACTTGTTACCGAAACCTTCGTTGAACCCTTTCAGAGGATAGTCTGACCGTGGTTCGTCACAGTATGTGGGGTAGAAACGAGTCCATCACTTCCCTCCCCTTATACAAAACTTGGATCACCTTGTATATCACTAAAGATACTTTCTCTACGCCTTCCCTCTTCCCATTTCACGCTTCTACTATTCGTATACTTTACTAACTACTACCTGGCTAGTAGATTCTCTAGACACTGACGCCAACACTTGGGCTGGAGATCGGCTCGTCGTACAAGAATGTCGAGGCAACAGCAGCAGACATTATCGTCATTCTTACGGCGCTGTACCAGCGTGCTGATGATATGCCCGCTACGCCACTTACAAGGGTGTTGGTCCATCACGCGGTCCTTCAACTAGGTACCGGCGGTTTCCGTCCAGGCTGCCTTGAAGATACCCTGTACAAACAGTTCACTATATCCATCGTACGCGATCCCGATGATCCGACTACCGTGAAGCCTATTGTTACATATAGGATTGATCGGAACAAGATCAAGGAAGCCGAGAAGACTGTCAAATATAGGAAGAACATATCGTGAGTAGCTTCATCCATTAGCAGATAGGAGGCCAAGGACTGACAAGGTGTATCCCCTACCGCCTGTCAACAGCGTCGCCTACTCTACCACTCTCTTGCCGTTTCCCCTCCTTGATTCGGCAAGCCTCGTGATCACCCGGGCGATACAGATAGACGCCTTGGATTTGGATGTCAGCTACAAATCGCTCTACGATCTTCTATAGTGTCCACGTCTTGGCGAAACTGGCCGCATCGACATCCCCTGGAAGGACAAATTCCTCAACAAGCCTCTTTTCCCACTGAAATACGCAGACTTCTAGGCGATTTGGCGTCGGTTCCTCTATGTTATAGGCAGCCGGAAAGACATCCGCCCTTATTCTCTTCACGTTGGTGCTAGAGCCCGGATGGATGGTACGTTGCTTTCCGACACTTACCGCCGCTGGACGTCGATTGACACATTTTCTGCAGACAGCCTGTCAAGTGCCCTACAGAACTACGTCATGGGCCACTCAGGACCTGTTTTCGAAAATGACTACCAAACAGCTGTCGTAAGAGCCAATCTCGCCGCCATAGCGTTTGGGCCGAAAGCGGTACGCCAGGATGAGACGCTCTTCAACGACCTCCGTAATATAACCCTTACACGGGACGAGGGCGCCCCCATCAAGGTGTCGGAAGCGTAGATTGCGAAGTTCCGGGAACGAAAGGATATCGCCAAGCTCCGCGACGAGATCTAGCATACAACCGACAAGCTTGAGAAGAGTAGGCTTCGCGGCCAAATCAGTAGCATCCTCGAGACTTGCAAAAGGCTGCAACTCGAACAGGATCGACAGGCCTACTTCAAGGAGGCGGATAGATTACGTCTCCAAGGTTTTGAGCCGACCCCAACGCCCGGTATGGGGGGCTCGGGTATAGCGGCTCCGGTGGCCGCCTATCTATCGCGGTGGAAACCGCGGGACGAAGGCGAATTGCTACCAAATGACATAAGCGCAACTAAGTAGTATGTCGATACATAGCTGCTATACCTGTCGTCTACCATAACTACAGCTCGTCAGCGGGCTTCAGAGGCAGCGGCACCCTCTGAATTGCAAGAAAATTCCTGTTGTTTCGCCTGCTTCAAAGGGTTTCCAATACGCTCTGGCCTTATACGGCACTTCTAAGATACCCACCTTGCCGACAGTACATTTGACAACCCTCTCGCTTGTCCCTAGTACAGGCGTGACGGGGCGGTAGAGGTTGTCGTCCACGGTCTAGTGTAGTGGTGCAATCACCTCGAGCATACCTATAGCCTAGTCCATACACCAAGATTCAACCGAGGTGCCAGCTACCGGGGCTGCCCGTCAAACTCGCCGTTGGCCTGCCTTATATACGAGGTACCCATAGCGTCTATGAGCACTCTCCTCGCCCACATGAATCGGACCGAGATTCCTCGGTATGGTAAGAACCTTCGCGTCGCCTATGGCGCCTACACTCGTGAGGGCCAAGTTGACGTCGAGCCGATAAGCATCTAGGAATGGCTGGTACACGTTCGGGCCGTTCACAATTGGGCTCTTCCTCACGCGGCACCGTGCCCTCTCTACGGACATCTCTACGCCCTAGGGTCCGGCTCCTAGAGACATTTCACTACCCAGCACAACGACAATTCGGGGAAACCTCTAGAGTGCGCCGTATACGTGGCTTCTACAATGCCGGCAGGGAAGGTGCCAGGGATTGATGGGTTTAGGGAGCTCCTCCGACATGCCGTGGAAAAGCACCCTTCAGGACAGGCGGTACCAAATGCTGTCGGAGGGAAGTGCAAGAGGGATGGCGACATAAACGGCGAGTACACCGCGCCAACCGCCAAGCGCACGAAGGGCGACGGCGACGGAAAGTGTCCCGCTCCAGCTGCTAGGCGCATAGAGAGCGACGGCGAACGGGAGTGCCCGGATCTACCCGCTAAGCGTAAGAGGGCCGCGAGGCACAACGCGGCGTACAAGAAGGAGCTCTCCCGCGTCGTGATATACGATGCCGATAGCGACCCATACGAGGACGTGATTATCTGCGTATCGACTCTTAACCAGCAGCAAACTTGCCATCTTATGAACAATTATATGGGCTCAAGTGCGGCCCTGGATCCTGAGTTTCTGGGGTATGTCGACCCCGCCCTTCTCGCTCCGTGGCGGCCAGCCAATGCCGCCTACCACACTGCCGCGGTAATATCAGACTATCAAACGCAAGAAGCGCTTAGGCGGCCGCGGCGACGCCGTGGCCGCTGCTATGGCTAAACGGGAGGACTTTTGGGTTTGGGTCTCATAGCTAGACGACAGGACGGTTATAGAACTATATATGCTCATTCATGCTTAGCTGCCAACATTGCCAACACACTGCCATGTCTCCTGTATGTCTTCAATTGCCAGTGAGATGTTCGGCTCACCGGAGAAAGTAAAATACGGCGTTGGCTTGGTTTAGGAGGTATGGCACAGTCGCGTAGAGTTTACAGTACGTTGGTTAGATAATGCATTTATCGGACGTGATGGAGCAAAGCGACACAGATATATAGTTGAACAAAAGTGCTTCAAAGTGGCGTGCTAGCTGTTGTTGATCAATAACCCCTCGAAAACCATGGCTCGTGTCGCCCCCTTGGTGATACTCCCCTGTTGTCTTCGTTTTCACCGCCGCTTAGCGATAGGTTAGCTAGTCCCCGAGTTCCCTTTTCTCGTTCCCGTCCCGATTCGTGTTCCCGTTCCGGCAGCCCACCAAGGTGCAGCCAACCGCTAACATGGGCATATGGCGAAGAACCTCTAAAGTTTCTTGAAACTGCCCTTTCCGATGAAAGAGAGTGTTTCTATACCTAGCATACTCGGTACGACCAAAATGTCACTAGGCGCTGTACAAGTTCCTCTCGACTCCTTGGAGTTCCCGGATCGGAGGCAGATCAGCTTCAAAGTGCGGGAAAGACCTGGGAGAGTGTTTAGAAATCTGTCCAAAGCGGGCGCCACCGAGGTTCGCATACCCTGTACCGTGGAAGAAGGGAAGTCTAGGCAGATTCTAGCGCGATTGGGGCTCTCCGCCGATCAGCTCTATAGGACTCGGGGGAGGGGATAGAGGGGGTTGCCTCTTCTCCCCGGAGTTACATTGTCGTGCCTCTATAGCGACTATCTTGTTGTAGCGGCCAAGGGGAACAAGGAGACTTCACTAATCGTTCATCTGTTCTCTGCAGATTGTAAGCGACAAGTTCCCTCTCCCAAAGTTGGCTAAAGGCTGACGATTCAGTGCTCGATCCACTGCTCGAACTCATTTCCGCGTTCTCCTATAAGCCACAACAATCGGATAGAGAGCTATACCAAAAGATTGTAGAGAGCTACTACCACGATGAGGTCACATACACACTCTATATAGGCTCTCTCACGGGGCCTAAAGAGCGCAACATAAAGATGTTCCTAAGGCCTAAGAACCTACCTATAGTCAAAGCCCTAAACAGCTTATTCGATATCCCAGCAATAATGGAGCAATTACACCTTAGCAACATTTATAAATAGCTTGCTTTATACATCGATAAGCAAGTTATCAACTACCTAAACCATATTTCCGTGGTTTAGAAAGAGGAGATATGCCAGGGCAAGAAGGCGATCATATAGTCTCTCGACATTAACAGCATACGTATCGTTCAGTTCCGAATGCCTACGGTCTGTTCGGGAGACGTAGATACGATCAAGCGCCTGTTCGACAACGGCACGCTATTTCCTCGCGTAACCGATTCCAGCGACACAGATATACTACGGCGAAACGTTCTTTCCCTCGACATGGTTATCCCGAGTTTCGAGACATTTCAGGAGAACATGCATTACGTTGGCTTGGCAGCCAAGATCCTGATTCGACATGTCGTTGACGAGCTCCTACTATGCAAGAGCAGCAGAAAGAGGAGTCCAACCATCTTCGAAGTCCTCTCCAGTAGTTGGACGGCCCTAGAGTTTATACAAGTAGAGGCTAATGATAGCGAGATGACCGAGATTAAGGGGCCAGCATCGCCGTCCCTTGCATTTACGCAACTCTGTTTAGCTTGCTTACGGCTCTTCCCGTAGCTCTAGGGTGACCTTCCGCCCCGCGAAGACTGTCTACAAGATAGTTTCAAGGCCGACGTAAATATACAATACGTCGCATACGTCCTGCAACTGGCCTCCAAACTCGGGTTTCGAACATCCAAAATCCAGGCTGCCCTGTCCTAGCCCTAGCACGCCGGGCCCAAGCCCTCCTCCTCCCCGTGGCAGGAAATACCGGACTGGAGAGGCGGCAGGCCTTTCACACGGACATTTTGGTATTTACGAGCGAACGGGTTCCTTCCCACGCTAGCTGCTACGCGGCGTCGTCAGCCCAACCCCGAATTCGTCTTGCTCGATATGATGACGGCGTTCTTTGGAAAGCATACTGTCGTTCTGAAACGCGGATCGCAAGATACGTACGCGGGTAACGATGTCGATAAGGAAATGGATCTGGATGCCGAGAGGGAGTAGGGAGACGGGGCCCCGGTTGCCCCTCGTACTGCGGGGGACAGGATCAGGCCAAGATCCCGTTACTTTGGATCGGCTACAAAAGCGAGGCACAAGATAGCGGCTTCCGTGACTACGAAGGCACCTAGACAAGACGCTGCGGGAATTCCACGACGCGAAGTAGCTCGATCCATTATAGGACAACAGGCCATCAGGAAAGCCGGAGGCCGTGGCGGGGCAGCCTCTATCTCGAACCCCTCTACCAAATTTCTACATGCTACGCCGGACCGTGAAGCGGCGCAGGGTGCCGAGGCAACAGCTATTCGACCGACAGGCTCGTCGTCGGCATCCGAGCCATCGCACGAGGCGGCTGTCCAGCATGTACAAACTCCCCGATCTGAACCCCTCGGCTTCCCAAGAGACAAATCGCCGAGCGCAGCCACCAGCTTTGGTCGCGAAGCTGCCCGTTCTGTTTTTGTGGTGAAACCACCCATTGTGAAACCACCCATGGTGAACTGGGATGACAGAGTTCAAGGCATCCATGATAACCTAACACCCGTGCCGACGCTACCAAGCCGGCTACAGCCCACTACGACGACACCAGATCGAGAATCCAGCCGCGCCACTAATGCTTCCACTCCACCTCACCCACCTAGAGCGGCCCGCTTCCGTCCAGCTATACCACCTATTCGGGGTATGAATAAGCAAAAGACCGAGCCGACACGATACCTAGGGAAACACTCGCTCGAGGAGTCCAAGATATCGACAATTCGACAAGAGAGATCCAGAGAGCCAGCCTCGAAGAGACTTAGGCAGGCGCATGCCGCCGAGGAGCCTGCGTCGCCCAACACACTCTCTGTCCCGTCAGATTTGCGAGATGAACACAATAGGATTGCCGCGAGGAAGCGAGATGCTGTGCTTTGGGACAGTCGAGTTACTTCAATGTTGGTACAGCGGATGGGGGAACGCGGCAGTCCTTCAGTGCAGTCGCATCCCCCGAATGCCCCGGTTCTCCCGGCCCAATCAACACCCAGGGACGGAGTGGAGGAAGATAGGGGCCCTTCGACGCAGTCGAATCCCCTCCCGGTCCAGTCAACGACGAGGTCAGACCTCTCCTTTATCGAGGAAGAAGAAGAGGAGGAGGGGTTGTAGAAGTCCTTTGCTAGATTGTTTTCGCGTCTGATTCCCAGATCAATACCAACGTTTGACGAAAGTTGCTATATTCAGTCTAATATATTCGCGTAAGTCCACTGTGTATAGAAATGAAGAGCCGGAGCCATATACAGTATGTGGCTCAGAGATCGTAGTGAAGAATGGGCTTGCGCGGCTATACGGGAAGGTGATGGCAGCCCAATGTTCTCCCACGCTCGTCACCTAGGCAGCCGGCCATCGCGGGACGTGGACACCCGGCCGACGCCGAGTATACCGAGCGGCCAAACCTCAGCCGTTTCCCAGCGTATTTATGCCGCTGCGGCTGCCTAGGACGGTCATGCCCTGCTCGCGGAGGAGCGGGATTGACTTAATGTATACGCTAAGGCCTGTAGACTTGGACCCTCTGCCCTGCAGCTGCCTAGGCCAAAACAAGATAAGAGGCTCGGTGACGTCAGTTAGAGTCGCGTAAAGAAGAGAAGCAGAAAGAAATAACGTTAGTTAGTTAACTATACGTTTTCTTGTATTACTATCCTACAGCCGTGCTGCAGGCCGAGCCAGTTCAGTTAATCATGTCACTCTGTCGTTCTATCGGCCGCCGGACCGGCTGTCCGGAGTCTCACCATGGCCTGGAAGTCGGCACGAACCTTCCGTATTGTAGCAACTAAAGATGCGTAAGTGGCGTAATCGCGAGGCATGGCGGGCATACCTACCGTCGTTGTCGGCATTTGCACGCATCAAGAGTCCGAGATGGTAGTCGAACTCTCCGTCTAGGAGCAGTTCATTGACGTGAGCCTTGCGACAGCTCTCGCCCGTGCCGGAGATACCGCACCCGTCCGAGATCCAAACCATGTAGCTGGAGGTCGACATGCTGAACCAGGAGCTGGCCACCGCGCGGCGCCAAACCGGGGAGATGGAGCGCCAGGTGGCCTCGCTCAAGAAAGAAATCCAGCAGTACCAGCGCCAGATCAGTCGGCAGAACCACTTCGTCGCGCAAATCGCCCACATCATCAAATTCTATTCCTTGGATTACCAAGTCGCGGCAGAGCGCTTCCAACAGACGAAGACGCCCCTCCCGGAGATGGAGCAGGTGCCAAGGCAGGAGAGTGACGGAGGGCAGAGGAATTTCGCACTATATTCTGTAATTTACCAGTGTTGGTTCAAGGGGGCTGGTCCTGTACTTTTCCCAATTCTGTTAGCTTTCTACACGACACGTAATTCGACCAATCCAGCTACTTCCTTTCTTAATGGTGGCTTGCTTTGCTCATCCCTGTGCTTGGCTGTGCCGAGCGGCCGAGGTGTCTTTCTGTCTGTGAATTCCTAGCATAATAACTTTAATACGGAGTAGGAGGTAAGAAACTGAGATGGTTGGTAGGTGGGGTTGTGTTGCCGTGTGTGCGGGGAAGCTGACCGAAAGGGGACCTGACCGAAAGGGGGGTACAGGGTCTTATCCTCTCCCCTTTCCTTTCCTCAGCTTTCGATTAGCAGAATTGAGTCGGCATTTGCAGTGCTCCCGTGCCTCGCCTTGATGCCACTTGTCTCTCACAGTGTGGCTCACTGCAAAATTTGTGTGTGGCTTACATTTGTGAGCTCCCGTCTAGAAAGGGTTTAATACACCGTCCTTCTAATAGGGGCACTATGTCCAATTAATTGGGTCGGATGTGGGCCTCGTCAATCCTCGGCCAAGATCCCTCTTCCCCCGACCGCAACGTTGTATTACGAGGCAATAGTGCCAAGCACCCACTCCCTGTCTGGCCATACAGAAGGCTCACCGCTGGATTGGTTCTTTCTCTTCTTTTTCAAGTTTAGTGTAGTGTTACCTGTAAAGTCGTCACCGGCTAATTGCAATATACTCATGGGTGTGGAAGCTGTGGTGGCTGATGGTTTGCCGCGTCTTTCCACTATATGGTTCTACCATTGTAGTGTATACGGTTAGTTCCGGCGGAGTGAGTTATGCGGCGAATAACGACATGGATACGGGTTAGAGTGGAACAACCCTACCGAAGGCAACCTTACCCTTTGAACAAATATCACGATTGAACTCAATATAACTCGTAAGGTGTCAAGTTGTCAAATTACTTTTTTTTTTTCATGTAGCTAGCACGATTTCCCTATATGCTCCTGGGACGGTTACAAAGCCCCTTTTCGTGATACCACAGTTGTCGGTCTCCTCTACAGGGTCCGGGAGGGTGGAGAAGACATCGGCTGGAGCTGTTGGCTCTGGCTGTTGGTTCTGGCTGTTGCTCCGCGGCGCTCACTTTGATTTCGCTCTATGTGGGTGGAACGGAATTAATCCGGAGAATGCATGTCGCGCCCCCGTGACATACAGTCTTCACAGTGTTTGGTCGCTAATTGGAACACGGTTGCGAGGACCGTCTATAAACGGTTCCCCGCAAGAACCATGCCCGTAAGCAGGCGTATGTCGCGAAGCTGTATCCTAGCATCTTGCTCTGTATCCATCCTGGCTTTCTATGTTTCCAGATTGACATTTTCTCTTTACTTCTCTTTCAGATCACTCTCGGATCGACCCGACGCTTCTAGCTCCCGCCCAAACTTCATTGGCTACGATGGCGCAGCATAGAGGTACGAACCTTATCGCATTCCTCGTTTTGAGCAATCTTTCTACTGCCTGTGTCAATGCTACGTACGGAACAAGAGAGCTAGCAACAAGAGCTGACGCCTACGATACCGTTAGACTCTTCCCCCGAGCCTCGGAGCCATAGCGGTGTTGAGACTTACGGCCGGAAGTCCAACGAAGAGAGAACGACAAATGACACTTGCATGATAAAACGTACTGTAGCATCGACTTTCTTCTTCCTCTCTCGTCTTGTCTCTACGGCAGGCCAGGCGCAAATCAGCTAACACTAAGTGACACGACTTAGCCGTACAAGCCGACTCGGATCTACCGAACAACCGCAGTCAGGATAAGGCGAGCGGTGATGGTCAGCCCTGGGAACTTGTTACAAGCGCTGAAGCCAACAATAATCTGCCCCCGCCGCGTGGTAGGCATATGAGAAGTGAATTCAACTTCTACATTGGCTGGGGAAAATGGAAGACTAAAGTTTTCGGCTGGAATATAAATTACGAGGGAGAGCGTCGAGATTAATAGCATGGGCAAAGAATTCGGACCAGAATGAGGCAAAAAGGCTTACCAGGACGTGTTCAAGACCCGGAAGCCCAGCCGAGTCATTGTTTCCCTCCTCGTCGCGATCTCTGCCGTCGCCATGCAGCCACCCCGCCTGCTATGTTGATCCCACACTCGGCTCCTAGGACTTACGACAGTCTCTTGGGCCGAGCCCTCTCCGTGACCGG
This sequence comes from Corynascus novoguineensis, assembly GCA_033296725.1. Classification (NCBI taxonomy): domain Eukaryota; kingdom Fungi; phylum Ascomycota; class Sordariomycetes; order Sordariales; family Chaetomiaceae; genus Corynascus; species Corynascus novoguineensis. The sequence goes on along the minus strand of MU857734.1, from coordinate 56,994 downwards.
GGAACGGGAGGCTAAGAAGGAGCGCAGAATGGCGGCAAATATATTGGCAAAGCTAGGGCATTAGTGCGGAGGCAGATTACGCCGGTCGAGCGCCAGAAGGAGGATAGAAAAGGAAGGCATTTCGGGGCCAGTGATGTGATGGAGACGGAGTTCAATGCAAAATCTTGCCTTTCGCACAACTGCAATTGATGACTCAGCGGGCACGGGCCAACGCTCGCCCAAAGTTTTGCCGGCCGAGAACCCGTTCGCGTTCCCGGAGTGGGGCCGGCTCCGTAACGACTGCAAACGGAGCCGGCGACGGAGGCCGGAAGGCGTCGCCCATTCTACTTCATTCACACCCCATTAAGTCCCTTACCACGCGCCCCACGCATTCGCGACGGCGGTGCATTTTTGGCGCCAGGATCGCGTCCCCGGTTCGGGGACGCGAACCAACTGCGGCTGACCCTCGAGCCTCGGTGCTGGCCTTGCTGGCTTGCTGGCCTGGCTCGCTCATGCCGTCGTGTTCCTCCCTTCTCTCACCTCGAACACCAGAACTCCCTTCCTCCTCACCTTCTCGTCGTTCCTCCTACTCCCAACGCACTTCTCGACTCACCATGACGGTACAACGATAGTCGCGCTTCTCCGGGGCGGACCAGGAAAGCGTCAATGCGTTCCTCCAGGCTTACTCGGTCAGTGCCATTGAGGAGGAGGGTAATGAGAAGCCTTTCGTTGCTCCAGGCACGTGTCACGAACTAACCATATAAGGCGGCCGGGAACTGCAACCAACATGTGGGGACATGCAGATAGCCAATCGCTTAGACAACCAATCAGGGATGGATCATTGGTTCAACACCATGATCCAGGAACAAGACTCGGATCGATGGATCATTAGAATGATCCATCGATCAAGGTACCAGGTACAAGGACAGGAACTCTAGTATAAAGTCACTCCTTAGGGAGAGCCCTGGCAGGCTCTCCAGCTAGCAATACAATCACAGCTTTGGTCCTAACCTTGAACACCACTACTGTGAGAGACACTCTACTGTTGTGAACCTTTTGGCTTCACCGAACCATCAGACTCACCGTCGTAACCTCCATTGAACCCTTTCAGAGGATAGTCTGACACGGGTTCGTCACAGCACGAGGGCGGAGCGCGATAGAATATGGGAAGCCTGGACCGAGTACGTCTTCTCCCCCTCCTTCTCAGGCTTCTTTAACCTGTCAGAGACGAGCAATACGTTGCGAGGCACAAGGGCGCTGCTGATACTACTCCATTCCCTAAAATCACAAGATGGGGAGAAAAAGGAAGAGAAGCTGGAAGAGCTCTCGCAATGAGGGGTGAAGTGTCAGAGGTAAGTGGGGCATTGGACCCACACCCCAATAACCAATGAGGAGGCGTATAGTACTGTATTCGTCTCATAACCCAAACCAAATCTCGATATAAAGCCTGGGCCAATGTCCTGATGTGTTACTAATTTCCATCATTTCCTAAAGTTTCTGTGGACTTACCGGAAAGAAAGAAGGTGCAATGGACAGGTATAGCGCTCCCCGGGTGTATGTGCTCACTATCGAGCCCCAGAACTAGTGCTAACGAAGTGAGGCTGTGCTGGTGTCGACCCCTGCTGGTTCTGGGTGGACTTCGCCCGGGATCTATCCACCCTAAAGGTTCAGGCACCAGTCCAGACGTTTCTATACCAATATATGGAAAGCTCCTATAAGGAACCTGTCGTGCTTGGGACTGAGGAGCGTGCTATGGTCTGTACGGTTAACTCCGCTTATAGCGTCATTGAGGTTTGGCGGAGGCTCGTCGTAGCGGCCGATTTCAATGTCCTCCGTGTTAAGCCGGATACGCTACGAAGGAATGATCAAGCCCAGAAGGCTAGCCAGCTTCTCCTGAAGTGGGCGCAAGAAGGCGAGAAACGCGAGGGACCCGCCTATTTAATTATTAGGGTAAGTTATAGACATATGGGCTGAAATGACTATACTTCCCTCCCCTCGTTAAAAACTTGGATTACCTTGCATGTCATTGAGGTTTCTTCCTCTACGCCTCCCCTCTTCTCATTCCACGCTTATCTACCATTCGTATGCTTTGCTGACTAGTACCTGGCTAGTGGATTCTCCAAACACTGAGCCCAAAACTCGGGCTGGAGATCGGCTCGTCATACACGAAGGTCGAGGCAACGGCAGCAAATATTATCGTCATTCTTATAGCGCTGTCCCATCGTGCTGATAATATACCCGCTACCCCACTTACGGGGGTGTTGTTCCACCACGCGGTCATTCAACTAGGTACCGGCGGTTTCCGTCCAGGCTGCCTTGAAGATACTGTCAGAACCCTGAGCAGTCTACGTTGATCAGGCGCTGTTAGACGCCGGACAGCAGTGGAATGACATTGGCGCAGCTCCAAGGCGACGACAAAGCAACGCTTGAGCCAAGTAGTCCGACGGAAGCGGATTGAAAAAAGCAGATTGCCAGAAGCGGATTAACGGAAGCGGATTGATGAAAGCGGGCTGACAGGAATAAAAGGATAAGACGAAAACGCTATACTAGCAGTGCGAGGGAGCAACGAATATGGAAGGGATCTAGGGACATAAAAAGGGAGATATTTCTCATCGACAAGGAGGAGGGCAGAGTTCAATGTCATCATTTCCCCCCCTTACACACCTGCGTCTTCATTACAGCTCTTATGCGCGTGCATTGCTCGTACTTCTTCACTTCAGCTTCACTGCCTACTAGGACCCCCGCTGGGTCCTGACACGGCAATAGGACCCTAATAGCTACCCACGCCGAGAAACCCAAGTCAATAGGAGGAATCCACGATGCGGCCCGGCTAGCGTCGGGTTCGAACGACTATATAGTCAAGATCTAGGATCCGGCGACGGGCCAGTGCGTGTCGACGCTGAAGGGCCATACTAATTTGGTCTGGTCCGTCGCCTGGTCGCATCTGGAAACCTTGTGTTCTAGTGAGAGAGCATTTAGCTATATTCTCCCCTGTATGATAGCTTTATATACGATCCAAGTCGACCTTCCTTATATTTTGCTCTTATACTATTTGTTTTATCTATACTCAATTGAAGGACATGGGAGAAGCGATTACTTATACTATTCTGATTTGCTACTAAGTAGTCCAACTTGCTATATAACGTACCAAGTTGCCACACACCATGTAGCATTAGGAGGTTAAAAACGACTGCCCAGTCAACTTGCCGTAGGAAAGCTTAGCAAAGTCAGGGCTTCTTTCAGTTCAGATCATAAGACTGCTATATATGGAAGTCCCAGAGATCTGTGATATACCTTGCACGTCCGCGAGCCCATTTCCAGGGAAGCAAACAATAAGAATTTCAACCAATGGTGGAGAATGCTGCTGCCATGTCGTCGCGCTGGTCGAGGCTGCTCCATTAGCCCCGCAGCCAACTATCGACGGGCACACCGTACGTCTTCGCGATCTGACGCAATTCCTGAAGCATCCACGCTGGAAGCCAGGAAAAGGTCCGCTGTTCTCATCGTAGTCTCCGACTGGCCCCCAGGGCTTGGAGATCGTCGCTGAGGGTATGACCTTTGTAGATATTGTGAGAGCTTTATTTGGCTGGTCATACAGGGGGACGTTCTAGAAAATGATCAGATGTAGTCGTTCTCTATAATGTCAGAAGGTCTTCCGATGATCTCGAATCGGCACCGCGCCCCATAGTTGGGCTCCTGAGCCCTGGGCCTTTGCAAGGTTCGGAAGGACCCGATAAGCACTCGGAACACTAAGAATCGGGATGAGAGACTTTTGGTCTCCAAAAAATAGAATAGACAACACTAAGGATTCACTGGTCACCGACCCAACTGCTGATCTAGCCAGTTCTGGGTTTGTTAGGGATGTTCCCTCAGTCAGCTCTGTTACCATTATGGGTACAGTCTGTAGTTCCGGCGAGACTGGAACTCACCCTCAGATACTGGTACTTGCTCATGAAGAACGGCGCGCTATAGCCCATAATTGCTGATTGACCTCAATGAAATAGTGTGGCCTGGCATTGGCCCAAGTCTCGGCATCGATGAGAAGCCTTGTGAGGGTGCCGTCGACATCGGTGTATCGGCCGTCTCTCGCCCAGATCATGCTACCGGACCCGAATATTCCGAATGAGCCACCACGCATTGCAAATTATACTCTGCCAATTCGCCCTCGAGAAGCCTGGTAGTCCTGGCCAAAGTCTGGATAGCAGTTTAAAGACTTAGACGTCTGAATTTAGCGGTGATACTATCATCAATCCGGAATCCGGAACACTTAGAAACAGCTCGCCAGCCGCTCAATTTGCTTATCACGCTCGATCTGGCTGGTCCACCTTAGTCGCTAAGCTTTCAGTTGCGACGTCGTTGTCCCCTGAACCTCTCGGTAGCGCCGCGTTGACGGCGAACATGTCAAAGGCACCTCGTGACGGAAAGGTAGTGCGTCTGGGAGCGTCGACGACGCTTCGAAGTAGAGACAGGTGAGGGTCTCGCTCCACCACTCCGTTCGCGTCCATCGGGCGTAACTGAGGCCTTGAAGCTTCGTGGTTGCTCCGGGCCGCCACGTCCACAGATGGGATGACCCCGGGTGATGCGACCGAGGAGGACAGGGGCGTTGCCAACCCCGGGCTGTCGTCGCTGCTGAACTCTGTTGAAGAGTGGTAACGAGAGGTGGGAGTTTCTGGCCATGGGGAGTTGTTGTTGGAAGCCTCGGTGGGGGCTGCGGTAAGGAACCTGACTTGAGCGACGGTGGTGATCTCCTCTCGGTAGACCTCCTTTTCGTCAGCGAGAATCTCGATATCGCTGTCAGCGATATTGACTTCCACGATCCCATGCTCGTTCAGAATGTCGTTGATTGCAAATGGCTGGGCGCTCAGCACGCTCTGGACAATAGCCACAGCGTCAGGCGAGACTGGCGCCACAATCTGTGTCGCCGGATCCGTCATGATCCATTCGCACAGACGGCGGGGAAGCTTGGTGTTGAAGCAGACCTCTTGACTCCTCTTATCCCCTGGCACGTAGACTTTCAACCCGTCGGTATCCTCACGAATGTGAAGCGACGCTGACTCTTTTCCCACACGCAGTTCCGTGTCGTCTTGGGTCAGGAGAAGCTGCGCTGTGATCTTGTCCGTCTCAAGCATTTCCGAGTTTTGGAGGAGTGCGTAGAACTCGTTGAGGTTCGAGTCACGGCTCGTTCTCGGGCTGTTGTAAGTCACCGCAACCCTAGAGGTTTTTGGTTGTTAGCTTATGTCGACCCAGTCCTGTTCCAGAGCCAACATACCGAAGCAAAGCGTGTGCATTTCTCCTAATATCGCGATGAGGTGTTGAGATGGGCCGTGCTGATTCCGTGTCCGCACTGGTGATCTCCTCGACGGCCTTGGACAAGTACCTGTCTTCCAGGCCAGCCCACTGAAACAATGGTTGTAATATGCGGACCTCTTCCATGCCAAAATCGAGGAACTTGGCCAAAGCCGCAAAGTCCTCGCCGAGGAGTTTACGATCCATCAGTGCGAATTTTTCGGTGCCTGTACGAAGGCTGACCTTGCCGTTCGGGAAGCGAACCGGGAACACTGGATTTGCAATAACGGCTGCCGGATCAAATCTACCACTGCCGGCTGCGAGGAATGAGTTGAACGCACGCAAAGTCTCCTTGGCCTCCTCAACTGACAACTCGGGGCCGTCCTTTGCCGCGAGCTTATCGTAGACCAGCTCGGCCGTTAGTTCAGACACGCCCAAGACACCGACGAAGAAGTCCCGCAAGTCGTTGCCGTAAAGGTTGTTGAGGATGAGTTTGCCCCTAATTGGAGTGGTACTCGACCATAGACAGTCTGAAGCTGTGTACCATGCATCGTCGAAGCCACATATGAGAGCCTCGCGTTCAAAGGTCCCCCTAGATATTTGTGACGGGGTCAGCAAGCATGCCCAGCATGCCCCCCATGTGGTCACCCCCTATCACTCAGGTAATACTTACTTGAGATTACTAGCCGAAGTGCCCAGCAACCGCATCTCTGAAAGACACTTGTACAGTTCCCTCGCTCTGGTTAAATCGAGATCGATGAGCACCCCGATCGTGTAATCCCTAATTTCGTCCACGACATGCTCCCACGTGCAGTTTGGAATCCCAAGGGTGCGCACGAAGAAAGTCTCATGACAGGCAAGGCTATCATCGCTGCTTGAGAATGTAAGAGTATACGCTCTGGTTAGCGTATATTTGGTAAACATTGCGATGGGTGCTTTCCAGAGACAATCTCGGGGTTCGGCCCAAGCTGGACCATGTGTCTCGCTTTCAGGAACAAAGATGGATGGTCGGGACGCAAATGCGCTTCTAGATTGGTTGTAAGTAGTGTTTGGATTAGAGGGGGGTGTTGTGATTGGGGGCTTACCGTATTTTCTCTCGGCACGCTCCGCGATGTCTGGACTCATGCACCCTGTCCTGGAGGTACCCATAGAGCTTGAGCATACGCTCTGGCTGCCTCAGATCCTCTGCAAGAGGATTTGCCTCCACGATGGACTTCAAGACCTCCAGGGCAAGGTCCAAGAGCTCGCGGTCATATCCCAAGCCGAACACAGATGCCAGGTATCTCCATTCGGTGGGAGCCGCGTTGTTGCTCAGTGGAGTCTCTAACTCCAACCAAGGGAAGAACTCGCCGTCAAGCATGAACCGATCACAGACCGTCACCAGCTCCCCAAGAGGGAGAAAGGTTGAGTTGAGAGGTCGAAGGTTGATACCGGGCCCCTTGCACAGGACCGGGATCCAGCCGAGATCTTCGATGATGGCGCTATCCTTCCGCTCAAGATGTAGCCCATGGCGTTTCCAATTGACGCGAAGAAGACCGAGGAACTTCTCGGGCCGATGCTGAGCAACATAGGTACAAGCTATAGTCATCTCACGTTCTTGCGTGTCAGCCCCAGCTTGGCGGATCCATGTGACACAAGGTCGAAGCCCGCAGGTACGAGTGAGCCAGCACTCCCATGTACCATCAACACGTCGTTTAGGAGGATCTTGGAAGTAGGCCGCATGTGCAAAGAGGATATCTAGTCCGGGTGCACCAGCGCCCGCACCAAGTCCAGGCGCCGTCGCTCGTAAGAGCTGTGCTGCGCCGTAAGGATCGTCGTCGTCTCTGATGAAGACATCCGTTTGTGTTGCGTCCTCGAGCTGTTCGTGATGAGAATAAATTCGGAACTTCTGATTGTCGTCGTACCGATGGTTGGCAAGACGCTCGGTAAGGTACAGGAAACGAAGATAGGACACACTCTCCGGAAGCGTGGGGTGGGTGTTGCGGTACCTGTCCAAGACAGCTGGCCGGACAACAGCTGCAGGCGCATTCCTGACACCCAGAGCGTCAAAGAGTTGTTTCCGATTGGCGTTGGCGGCAGCTGTTGGATCTACAACTTTCATGTTCAGAGCTAGACCCGGGGGAATGTCTAGATTGGTGCCCTGAACCCTAGAGTGGTAGATGGGGCCAGATGCCGCTGACGTCCAAGTACCGTCTCTCAGTGGAAGCAGGTTCAGCTCCATCAACTCACGGCACATGCAGCGAAGCGCCCACTGCATTGTGATGTCGACTGCCGTGTTCTCCACAAACGGGTAATGCAATAGCCTCGCAAGGCGTGATTGCCAGTCTTCATCCTGAGTCGTTTGTATCCTCGATGCTGGTGCTGCGAGATCAGACTTGGCCCTCAAGACGATCCCGTGCATGTCCAGATCTTTGAGCCCAAGATCGCGCAATCGGTCCAGATCAGCGCTCTCGTACCGAAGAGACAGATAGGGCCATGGGTCAATGTCGGGAAGTAGGGGTTCACCGGACGCATCAAGGTGTGTAGGTCGGTGTCTCCGTACGCTCTCTATCAGCCGGAGCGGGCCTGGAATGGCCGCGCGGAGAACCGGCGTCCACCTGATTTGCATCCTGATATCCGCGACTACCCCCTTCCAGAAGTCGTCCCAAGGATATGCACTTTCCTCTGGAAGGTACCGCATCCACTGGTATTGAAGTGTTTCGTGATCGCAAAGCCGAAGGACCGCCCTGATGAAGCCCTTCGCGATCTTCGTGGCAAGCTCCCGATTCCGGGCAGAGATGGTAACAATGTCCTGCCTGTCGGCCTGCATGACAAAGTCTGCGTGGACCAGGAACTTGAAACCCATCTGGCGGACGGGCAGAAACGAGAACACCCATTGGTTCTCCAGGATGGGTACCGAGTCCGCCGTCAGGGGAAAGGCTAGAACAACCTCCCCTCTGGAATAGGCCCCCGATGCCTCTTCTGATTGCGAGTAGATGCGGCCCTCGGCTTTGCTCAGACCCGTCGCGATACCCTTCATGACGTAGTAATATCGAAGTTGCGTCTGTTCGTGGCCCTTTTGGGATGTGTGTTTCGTGCAGACAGTTCTCCGGCCCCGACGATCTATCGAGTGGGTGATGGTGCTCACTGGCTCGCCGGCTCCGCCTCGTTCCTGGTCATAGAAAGCGACCTCGATCTTCTCAATCTTCTTCATGAATAGAAGGATTGCGTCGTGGAGTTCCTCGAACTGCTGCCGGATCGTCTGGTTGCGTCCCGCTTGCTCTTCCGGCGTCCCACTCTGCTGCAGGTCCAGCGTGATTCGAGTGCACCGATCACCGAGATATAATCCATCCTCCCAGATTGGTGTGATCATGCCGAGCCCGGAATCACCCTGGCGGTGTTGAAAGTGGAATGAGAAGTGGCCAGACTGGACGTGGACCCGATATGCTGCCATGAACACCGACTTGAACCCGATGCCTTTCTCTCCAATGTACCCCCGAGCTCCAATCTTGGAGCTTTGGCCGACGCTGCAAATAGCTCTTAGGTTCTCTTCCGTAAAACCGTCCTCATTACACTCCAGCACCACCTGATTGGGATACACGCTGAACGACACGTAGGGCTCCTCGCCGTGTGCTTGAGCCTTTGTGTAGTCGTTGTCTTCAGCATTCTGGAGCAGCTCAAAAACGAACCGAGCATTGCTCGTATAAAGGTTCTGGGCTAGGCTATAATGTTCATGGTCAGATAATGGACTCTATTTGATGCACAACCAGCCATGAGTAGGCACTTTTCCAGAGCGAAGCACAAAACTGCCCGCAGGGGCCATGACTTACGTCAAAACAGAAGAACCAATCGTCTGATCCTTCATAAGAATGGCATGTTCAACCTGTCGACGATCGGCATCTGACATACGGCCCAGCACCTCTTCAGGGATGTGACGATGGTCATCGGCAATGCTCTGCACTAGTCGTTGTGCTTCCGCCCGACTTGATGGGCGAGTGCTGTCCGCCATCTGTTGTTGTCTGTGTGTACACAAAGCGCATCAAAGAGGTTGATCAATCGCGAGCGTGGCCTGATACGATGGAAGAAGAATGTGCGGTTGTGTAAGAAATGATGCTGGCAGCTTCGTGTCTCCGTCGGCTCCATGGTTGAGGGGTTAACACTCACTCTCAGACGACTTCCACACCTGTGCCACAGCATTGCTTGATGCAGGGGTTTCTGTTCCAAATACAAATTTTCAGGGCAGCCGCCCTGACCCAACCTGTCGGGTCAGTTTGAGGGTCAAAAACTGCAGGGGTGAATTTCCTCCCCAACGTTCCCTGAGTCCTCTGCCCAATCGTTGGTCCTGGACTCCCAGCGCAGAGCACACCCCGCATTATCTTACCACCTCACACAGGTGCACACCAACAAGGGCTGAAATCAGCAAGATCTTGAAGGGGAACCGGATTTCCGAGCCAACATGAGCTTCCGAATCCCTTCAGCTATAACAGAACGGTAACGTACATGATAAGCGAGCGACGCAGATAAGCAGAACTTATCATAGGTTCGTTTTGCGGGGGAATTACACGTAATCGGCAGTGGTTACACAAGTTCAAAATGATAAAATCTGTCACGATTGCCCACATACGACCTGCAACCCCTGGATAGGAGGTACTGCCCCTGGCGCGTGCCAGTGCAACACAATTGAGAGGGCAACTGCATTCTGTACGGCAAATCTGGTATGTCTGAAGCTGCATTGTATGTAAAGAACACCCTGGAGCGATAGGAAGCGCCTTGGACGGCTGCAACTGCCTCTCTGCTCCTTCGACGACGCTGCGTGAGACTGTTGACGAGCTTGTTGCGGCTACGGCCCCCCCGCAGCCGCTCTAGCTCCGCCACCGCCTCGTCCTCGCTTTGACCGCGCGAGATACGTGTAAGAAGCTCGTCCCAGATCACCTTCCGGCGACAAAATTGGGTCCTGATTGTACCTCCCGGGCGCCACCGACTCCCCCATCGCTCCTCTAAGTCTCGTACGGCTGGCCGGCCACCCACGCCGTCCTTCCAGTCCCTCCATACAGCCTGCACCGTATATGCCTTCGTCAAGGCTCGAAGAACAGGCGGGCTCGGTTCGGGTAGGACGGTTGAGGTCGGAGTACCTAGGGCAACCGGCCCACCCGGTCCACTCACGACACCAAGCCCACCCACAACAGCAAGCCCACCCACAACACCAGGCCCACCCACGGCACCCACGGCATCTGGGCCACCCAAATATCCTATGAGGGGGATAGTGACTCGTCCCTCGGCCAAAGCACACAGGGTGTCTTGAACACTGTTGAGCCGGGCATCCAGGTTGTTTAGCTGGGCGTCCGCCGTCGCTCCAGACTCCCGATGCGCCGGCCACTATTGTGCAAGACTGCGTCGCGGGAGCTCTCGAACGCGGCGCTGATCTCGGGTAGAGCCGTCGGGCATCCTTCGACACGCATACTCCGTAAACACGAAAGCGTGGCTAGTCAAGACGTGTAGAGGAGGGTCGCAAACGCGTTTGGTTGGCTAAGAGCAGGATTTGCGACACGTTGTTGGAACTTTTTGATCACTGAAAGCGATGTTAAGTTCACACCCAAAGTATAGATAGGAAACGGAGCTTGAAAACGGAGTAGTGCAAACTGAGCGCGTACGCGTTCTCTACCGTTCTGTTCATCAGAAAACGTCGTACCACGTGACTCAAGGTCTGCTGAGTCAGCAACTCGACCGTAAAAACAAGAGCGCTACCAAAGTCCACATTCGCGTTGTCACCCTCCCTGGAAAAGCGACAGCTTCTGATCTTCGTGGTTACTCAAAAGGTACGGTTCTTGTCTTCATGGCGACCAGTTCTGGACCCTTTTGAGCAGACAGGGAAGATTTATATGCAAAATATCCGAAGAGCTGGCATGGTGAAATGAATTCATCTCTGATAAATCTTCATTCGCCGGCATACCGTGCTGCAAAATGCTCCCTCTGGCCGTTTCTTCCATAGTGAAAAAGAGGGGAGGGGAGAAAAAAAAAAAAACTTCAGCTCCCCTATCTCACCGAGAAATTGCGCATACTCAACAGGATGATATCGGCACCGATGGCCCGCAAACATGGGCACAGAGTCCAGTGGGTTGATGGCAGATTGGATGGCTGTGAATCCTGACCATCACGCCCCCACGATCGTCAATATTCAGCTTTCCCAACATCGGGATTGTCCTCTATTGGATGAATCCGTGCCGCTTCAGTTGGCTCCCCAGCGATCCTACAATCTCCACGATCCCCGAGTGTCTTCCAGCTTGTTTCTCCCACTTCTGTACCGTCTCCATGATAATTTTCGCCTTCAACCTAAAATGCTCTCGGATGATGTCACCAAATATGATGTCGTCCTCTTTTGGGGGAGGCTGGAGAGGCTGGGGAGCATCGCGAGGTTCTGCCTCAAGAGAAGAGAAGAAAACCAACTCCCCGTCAGGAGACAAGAGTGACTCGGTTGGGAAGAGTGGCAGGTTGGCCGAAGACAGGAGCGACTCAGTCGGAGAGAATGGCGTGCTGGCCTGAGAGAATGTAGGGTAGGTCGAGGAATATGTTGAGTCGGTTGGAGAGGATTCCGGGTCAATCAGCGATTTGCTCGGCATCAAATAATGGATGTGAGAATCCGTGTGGCTAAGACTGGACTGCATTTGTGAAAGAAAAGCCGGTATCTCGTGTGAAGTGGTATTTTCACTCTGCCATTGTACAGGCAGCGGACTGCTTGTATGCAAGTTGGCGACCGTTGATTGATCAAGCTTTAGCGCCATGGATTTGGCTGGGTACCAGGGTTCAGGTTCTATATCGTTTGTCGCTACCCCATGTGGATGCTTTGAAACCGGGGGTTGCGAAGACTTTCCTTGGGTTGGGTGGTGGGATGCCGGCGTTTCTTTGGAGTTCAATTGCTGGAGTGGTGCCGAAGGTTGTGTCGGACCGGCTAGTCGCTCAGCTAACCAGGAGACCAGGGCGTACCGAACGGTTAGATGCTCAATGTTCCTGTTGTAGGCTTGGGCTCGGGCAAAATTCCGACGGTATTCGTAGCCAGGCTCATTATAGTAAGGCTGGTCATTGAAGATCATCGCTAAAATCACACTTTATCTCCTGCACTGTAACCTCCGTCGGCAGTGAGACGACATACCTTGAATCGAAACCAAAAGCTGTAGGATTGACGAACCATCTGGGTCCCATGGTTGGCCTTCCCATGTTCCCAGTAAAGAAAAGCAGACTGTCCCCGGTATTGATCTGTTAACATAATCATTGCGCCATCCGATTCAGCAGAGCTTACCCTTGCCGTCGTGATACAGGTTTGGGTTGAAGCGGACGCTTCCACCTCCTGTTGTTCGGAAAAACATCTTGGGCGGACGTTCGGGAAAGTCGCTGCCGCAAAACATGTCAAATTCGAAGAGACCATGTTCGTAAGGCGTGTCAGCAGGGCCAATGATCAAAATCTTCAGCACATCAATACGGCTTTCGCCGTGTCGAACATAGATCCCCTGAGGAAGATCGGTGCTTAAGGAGGCGATCTGTGCGAGGAGCTTTCTCATCCGGCCTGGGGCTGGCTTCAACTTCTCCGCTTCTCGTGCGTCCTTTGCGAAGTAAGAACTTTCCACTATCAAGTCATCCGGGACTTCTTTGACACAGTTTGCGCGGTGAAAATCAGACGACTTCTTTGAAACTTCCTGAAGTGCCTCTTCTCCAGCTCCTCTAGCGGTGCTTGCACGCATCCCACGGGTGGTAACGGTGGCAGCGAGATGGTTTGAGAACGAGAAAGTCTGTCCGCGAGATTCATCCTTCTCCTCAATTCTCAGTAGGGCGCGCATCGAGGAAAGACCGTCAGCGATGTTGCAAATCCGTTGTACCATTGCAAGCAACTTTTCTCCCTCCTTTTCCGTGCTGATGCTCAAAACTCGACTGGATGCTTGAATGAATTTGCGACAGGGAACTGCCAGGTGTTCTGCGATTGTAGATAGCGATTGTGCGGTCTCGTAACTAGAGACCCTGGCAGGTCTTTTCTTAGCAGAAGTTCCTAGCATGGTGTAGAGAAGCTGCTCTTCCGGGGGGTAGAGAATCCTTGGGCTGAGGAGCAGCGGGCAGGTGCTGATGTGGCTAGAGATCGTTTCCACGAAGTCGAAGACTGCGGTTATAGAGTCGTATCGCTTGTTGATCTCCTCGATGGAAGCGTACCTAAGCAACTTAGAGGCATGCTCCATCATTGGGCTTCTCCGTAGCATCTCTGAGACCACTGGCTGGGGACAACAATCAAATGCCGTTCCTTTCCTTATGTTCGATGGCAGAACCAAAGAAAGAGCCTCAAAATAGAGTTGCAGGTCTTTGGTGTGGTCATCAGAATCCTGGGATGTTTGCCCAGCCTTCCTGTCCAGTTTCAGGACAGTGTCGCCGTATCCTGTGCCCCTAGAGAGCTGTGACTGTGAACGCCAACTCCTGCCTTTCGACTGTGCGGCTAGCGGTGAATCCAACGACGAACTCGCCTTGGTATGCCACTTGATAATTGTTCTAGACCGGGATGGAGGCGTTGACTCAAGACCACAGAGAAGAGAAAAGATGAGGAAAATGCGACCCTGGTCGCAGCACCAGGCTGTCTTTAAGTCTTTAGTCGAGGAAACATGCTTCAGCACAGGCATGTCGTTGCCGGGGTGGTATGTGCTGCACTCCGTACAGGACCATCCCTTGCACCTAGAACAGAAGGTAAACGGGTGAAGATATCCTTGAATCTGTCAGTTTCTGTCGCCTCTAGAGGAGCAACAGGGTGGATTTACGCAGTCCCTTCAGCATTTTCCCGGTCCTTCGTATGATCTCGGTGGCGTCTATCGTAGTAGCCGTTTTGCAACCAACGCAGACTCTTGACATCAGGCGCGTGCGATATTCGTCAAATGGATCGGCACCAACCCTAAGACCTAGAGACCCTCGTTCCCGTGTTGGTGTTGGGAAGTCATCGCTTTGGGGGATCATTTCCGTTTGCATAAGCTCAAGTAAACTCCGGTCATGAACAGGTTCTGCTCGGTACTGTTGGTCGATATGCGTCGCTTCAGAAGGCGTTGATATGAAATCCATGGGACTTGCACGACAACGGATACGTGAGATGGGCAAGTTTCCGCTCAGCGAGTTGGTGGGATTCCTTCGGGACGGTCCAATGTTGGAAGGGAATCGCGTGAGATCTGGGAGCGGAAAGTAAAGTCAGTACTTGATCCAAGGGCAGTCATATTTCCTTTAGAATGGAATGGAAAGGTGTTGAGGGCTAGCATGAATGCTGCCAGGCGTCAGAAGAAATACCAAGACGCACTGTTGGGATTGGCTGCCAATCCTGGGTAACAATCATCAGTTTCGGACATCTGGTCTGCACCATATGGGTGATAACTGCCCATGGTTGAGTAGCTTGATGTCGAGATAGCGCTCATGTGGTTGGCGGGCACTGACGATTGAACTGGAGAGACCGAAGGTGCAACAGCAAGGAAGTCAAAGGATTTGTGCACCTGTAACGGTTCTAAGGAATGTAAGTGACGTTGTTGCACATCCTGCCGCCGCTGGGGCTTAATACACCTTACCTGCATCTGTGGTCTTCCCAGTGCGCAGGCGTTTGGGTGCTTTCGGCCCCTGGGACATGTCGTTTTCGCGGTTGATGCACCTCTTAAGCACACGGCGCCACCTTTGGCTCGTTTTGTGGAGTTTACTTCGAAAAGAGGGCATTGCGGGAGGGGTTGCTGCGGCAAACGAAGCCGGGTAGGTGCACGGAAATGCCGTGTCGCGGCAGACCGAGGGCGCCGAATATTGCAATGGGTCACAACCAAAGACGGTGGCTGGGTTGGCTGAGGGCAAATGAACTACCTCAACTTCCGTCTTTGTGAAGTTTCATCCGTAATGGGGCTCTAGCCTATGGCAGGGTTCTGAGCACCAGTCGCACGGACGAGTATTCCAACGTTCTGCTGCCTTTGTGTTGAGCTCGTAGTAGAAAAATTTTTGAGTTTAGTTTTGTCGAACTAATGCCGATCAAAGCGCATCGGAAGGAGGAACTAGTGAGGAGTCAAGTCAAAGGTTCCGAAGGTAGTAACTGAAATCTCTCGATGACTGTGCGATGACGCCAGGTTCAGCAGATGGGAGGATACGAGGTTATATGGATCTGCCAAACGTTACGGGTAAGTCCATCGGGCAGTCGGATTGAAGAAGGTAAAGTATCACACTCCTCCGGACAGAGAAATGCAGTTGTCTCGGTTGCAATTGGGTTGATGAGCCTTCAGGCACCCAGGCTTGGTTATATTTTCGACCACCTCGAAGCAGGCAGTAAGCAGGGTCCAAGGTTGAACCTGTCAGGCTGGTCGCAGCTGCGCACACAAGTTGTGCGGAGCTTGCCTTGCGGTCTCCTGCGTCACGGGAACTCGAGAGGGGTCGAGCATGTGGCTGCCTATTGGAAAGCGCTGTTTTGCTTCAATTGCAACGAATTGCATTTGATCAGTGATTTTGTGGCCGAGTGTGCTTCCAAGGCCGTGTAGGGACTAGCTACCTGAGGCATGATCTAACTACAGTAAATAGGTAGTTAGATTAGTACGTTATTTTTCTATCGGAGTAGGAATGTAACAGCTTCGGCAAAAGGCATAACATTTAGTCACTTGGTTGACCAGCATCATATGACGCAATGACGAAGTCTTGGTCTCAGATTGGGTGAAGCTTGACTAAATATTAACCGACACAGTTCAATCATTCAAATTTATCTGAGAGTAGAAAAAGAACCACTTTATCGCATCGATTTCATTGTCCGTGCCAAGAATTATAATATTAGTACCCGCCCGGAGCTGGGGGGCACGCCTTGTTCCCATTGAGGCCCAGATGTGTTCAATGTTACGGGAGATTGTCACCACCTGCCCCGCTAGCAGAAAAATTGACATCGGAAGACTGATTTTGATGCAGTCATATCGATTCGCAATAGAGCCTAAGCTCTCCGCGGTAAAGAACGGTGCACTACTCAGAGTCTAGCATTGTCACCAAGACCAATTTATTATTTCATGAGGGGAAGCGTCTTTACAAATTCAGAGAGAAGCGTGGCACTTACCAGCTCGTTAGGTGCTTTTCCCGACATAGAGTGGAGAGAAGTTCACCATCTTGCAAGCAAAGACTGCCGATTAATCCGAAGGTAAAGTCTAAAGTGGAAAGTAGATGGTTTAACCATGTATCTCCTTACTACAGAAGGGTCCTCAAAGCAGTAAGAAGACTTACTTATTGACCGAAAATCAAGCAGAGACGCAGATTATCTCCACATAGTTCACAGCCAAGATATACGAGTGTAGCAGAGAGCATGCCATTCAACGCGACAATCAGTAGGAGTGCAACTTTCGTGACAACTGGTAGCCCTACACAACAAGCAAGACAGTCGTCGAGGTTTCAGCTGATTCCAAACCAAGAGACAAATTATATGGAAAGAAAGAGAAAAAAGAAAGCAATCAATTTACTGCAGAATACACCCTGTGCAACGCGAAATCCCACTTGCCTCACTATCAGTACTGCATTCAAATCACACCGGCCATCTCTACAGTAAGCTACTGGTAACAACGATCGACCACCTTTCAACAAAACAAATCTAGTTAGGTATTGGGACCAACAAAAACATATCTGGTAGGGCGAATAGTGCTGCTAACAAAAACTAGCATACACCTCCTGTCACTCCTGTTACACAAGTATCAAGGTAAACTCATAGCCTGTATGTCAGCACAAGGTCTATCCTCTCCGGTTTAGGATAGTGCTAAAACACAGCGTGTATTTATTTGTGGAACGATGTGCTGGATGGGATACCTATGCCCGTAGCAAGTCTAATATGAGTTGTAAGAAAGCTTACTTATAGTGGTAATTGCGCAGCGAAAGATGGAGGAGGGCCGCCGGGATGATGTTGTGGGTCTCGAACCGCAATAAACAAAAATAAGCATTTGCCAAGCCTCCAAGCGGGAGCAACTGGGTCTCTTTACAGGTGGACATACAAGCAGAGGAAAAGTACTGATGATGAGGCTTTGAAGTCTGGCAGTCCACGAAGTCCCGTGATCGATGGGGCCTATTGCTTGCGCGATGACTCGGAGTCAACAGTGCGAAAGCAGCCACGGCGACGCTCAGTATAGATATCGAACATGCTTAAGAATTGGGAGGGGTCGAATGAAGCGAACCCTCAACTGGGACAGCCAGGAGTCTCGGCACAGGGCCGAGTGGGAAGATAAGGCTGTTGCCAAGAGATAAGGAAGCGAGGGAGATGACGGCGGCCGTTCGGACACGACGATTAGCGGCAACGATTTTCGAGGGCACTGCTGAAGTCAAGACAAAAAGGAAACAGCTGATGTCGAACTATCTCCAGTCTATCTGCGCTGAAGGCCATGGAGAAAGACATCGCATGTCGTTGGTAGTGCATGTTGTGGGTTGATGCAGCGGCGGGTCCCGCCCGATTGATTGCCCATGCCACTGGACCCATGGACTTGGGACGAGTGGAGGTGAGATTGAACCGAACCCACATGGCAGGTGCTTCGCCCTCGACCTGCTCTCACCTTCCCAAGTTTCAGCGGCGGCTTATCAGACCGAGTGGGTGTTGATAATCGACCGAAGAGCTTTTCCTGCGACCTCCATGCAGGTACTGGACACGACTGCGAATCTGTCCCTACCTCCTTGTAAGGTAAGGTGGTATGTAAGTATAATTTCCAACAGCTGACCCTAGCACAGGACTTGAACGATGAATTGAATTCCTACCTCGAGCCACCAGATGTTGCAATGACGCGAACTGATTAGACCGGACTCCCTTGGACGGAACTCGACTTCAGCCTGGGATCGAAGAGTTGAGTACCACGGCGCAGTTTCTGACCCCCACTGTGTGTCTAAGCCCCCGATGCGCGAACGGGAATTGGGGTCTCTCCCCCTTATCAGCGGCCCCACACACCTCGTCGACGTTGGTTGCGGCCAAGACAGACAGTGCCCAGAAATGGATTTCGAAGGACACATATTGGCTGGTAGTCTTATCAGCATGCAGGACTGTCGATGAAGGAAGCAAGGGCCAAAGCTGGGAGACCTGGGGGGAGCTTGGGGAGCTCTATCAATCACTGCCTCAGACCCTGGTGGTCTACATTATTTGACCCTCCCGGTTCCTCGCCATCCGAACGGTCGGGTTTCCATTGCTACCTGCCGTCTCTTCCTTTGGGATGAGCTCGAAACCTCCGCCACCAAGAAACTCCATCTATTGATTTCTTGACCGGAACCTCTTCCCGCTCTCATCATGTCATCTGGCCCCGTGAAAGAGTATACGGGCATCGCGGGCGTCGCCGACCAAGGGGGCGACCCGATGGGCGAAGACGTCAATGAATACTACTCGGTAAAAGCCCGCAGCAGTACGGATCGAAGCTCCAGCCCTATCGCTAACAGAATCGTCACTCGCAGGCTGGCGACTTCGCGTGGATCATGACATGCTCGGCCCTCGTCCTGCTCATGGTTCCGGGCGTCGGCTTCTTTTACAGCGGTCTTGCACGCCGCAAGTCAGCACTGGCCTTGATTTGGCTTGCTCTCATATCCATCGCTGTTGCCGGCTTCCAATGGTTCTTCTGGGGCTACTCGCTCACCTTCTCCCACACGGGTAGCGCCTATATTGGTGACCTCAGCAACTTTGGTCTAATGAAGGTCCTTGTTCAGCCCAGCGTTGGTAGCAGCAAGATCCCGGATATCTTGTTCTGCTTGTACCAGGGCATGTTTGCCGCCATCACGTTCGTCATTTTCCCTCCCACCGTCATATGCCCCTCGGACTGGGTCCCAGCTGACTTTGAGTCCCCCTTTTTCCAGCCCGGCTCTCGCCATTGGCGCCGCTGCCGACCGCGGCCGTATGCTTCCCTGTATCGTCTTCATCTTCATCTGGGCGACTATCGTGTACGACCCGATCGCGTACTGGACCTGGAACGCCAACGGGTGGTCCGCCAAGATGGGCGGCCTCGACTTTGCCGGCGGCACTCCGGTGCACATCAGCTCGGGCGCCGCCGCCCTGGCCTACTCGCTCATGCTCGGCAAGCGCACCGGCTACAGCAAGGTTAACGGCCTGCCCTACCGCCCGCACAACGTTACCCACGTCGTCTTGGGTACCGTCTTCCTCTGGGTTGGCTGGTTTGGCTTCAACGGCGGCAGCGCGCTCGGCTCCAACATGCGTGCCGTCATGGCCTGCGTCGTCACGCACATCGCCGCCTGCGTCGGCGGCCTGACCTGGTGCCTGCTCGACTACCGCCTTGAACGCAAGTGGAGCACTGTCGGCTTCTGCAGCGGCGCTATCGCCGGTCTGGTCGCCATCACGCCCGGCTCCGGCTTTGTTCCGCCCTGGTCCGCCTTCATCTTTGGCGTCGTGGGTGGCATCGTGTGCAACTTTGCCACCAAACTCAAGTTCCTGATCGGCATCGACGACGCCCTCGACATTTTCGCCGAGCATGGCGTCGGTGGTATCGTTGGCAACATCCTCACCGCATTTTTCGCTTCGTACGTGTTGAAACCCCGGGGGCTCCATTCCAAGTGAGGGACGGTTTCGGCTAACACGCTTTCAGGGATTACATCACTCGTCTCGACGGCTTCACCGAGATCTCCGGCGGCTGGGTTAACCACAACTGGGTCCAGCTCGGTTACCAGATTGCTGACAGCGTCGCTGGCTTCGCCTACTCGTTCGTCATGACCTGTGTAATTTTATTCCTCATGAACCTCATCCCCGGCTTGTCACTCCGGGTTAGCGCTGAGGAGGAGGACACCGGTCTGGACGATGGCGAGCTTGGAGAATTTGCCTACGACTATGTTGAGATTGCTCGCCACGTCGAGGGTGCCGTAACTACCGGCAGTTCCGTTCGCAGCCCGCCGCACAGCATCAACGGGGTTGTTCCGGAGAAGGCTGTTTAACTTTTGGACTTTCAAGGACTGAAGTGGAAGAGAGGGGAGTGGAGCGCAGCGTTGGCGATTGGATACCTAGCTACCTGACCTACGACACAATTGCCATTGTCCTAACTAATAGTTTTGTTAACTTTGATACCTACTACATACCTGTATTTCATTACCAACTTATTTTTCAAGTACCAGAGGCATATGGTGTGGTGGAGACGAGCAAAAAAGTATTTGACCTCAATCGATTTATCGCTTTCAGTGCAGTAACTCCAAAAGTTATGGGAACTGTGAGGCTCGAACTCACGACCTCAGGATATTTCGATTTGTCACCGAATCACACAAACGTATGAGACCTGCGCTCTTCCAACTGAGCCAAGCTCCCTCCGTCTTTGTCAGTGTTCAGTGGTCCTTAATAAGCGTCTATTATAGAGTACAGCTGACAATCCTTTGCCAAGCCTATGACGACGTCTTTTGGCAACTCTTTCTACGTTGGCGCCTTCTCCTTGACAAGATTGCCACACTCTTCTGTAAGCCAGTGAAGACGTCATAGAGTTAAAGGGGTAGGGTATATTTTACCATTATTTTGCTCTAGTCGCACCTTGGCCACCTCCGACACACCCCATCTTACCGCTAGAAGAAGCTACCCACGTACAACATAATATGGATTCGGCAGGCTCGAAGTCAGTCATTTCAAACGACATGAAGGAGCTCACTGAGGGCAAAGAGAACATTACCAACGAAATTCGTGGACACAAGGCCAACCTTTCCAATCCCAGTATGTGCCTCCAGACTTCCTCGTGATGCCAAAGTCTTTCAAGATACCTAATGGTGTGAAACTGACTCGCTCATGAAGACACTAGTGAAGAGTCCAAGGAAAACAGTAAAGAGATTCTGAGGAGGCTCGGTGGCGACGACACTCTCGAGGCGCACCGGAACAAGCCCATTAGCAAGAATGCGGCCGAGAAGCTGACCGGCAGCAGGGCTGCTGCGGGTTAGAGGCTTTTTGGGGAAGCAGCGCCAAAATCCAATACGCTACTATACTCGGTGTGTTATGTAGCGTTAGTTGAGTATGAAATGTTTGACAATGTGAAGGCACACCTGTCGGCATCGGCATTTGCTTGATGCTTCAGTCCGCGTGAATTTGGTTTTAAGGCCAGGCCAAAACCGATATCCTCAAGGGTTCTTGGGTCTCCATGCGGTCACCCAAGATAAGAATTTAGAAAGATAAAAGGGAAGGAGAAGGAGTTTGGTTACGGGAGCCTGAATCGGTATAATCAATATGACAGACTGAGGAGTTCGAACTCGCGGCGGCGGCCCTGACATGGCGCCGTCTCAGCCCTCATCCTTCACCTTATCAAAATGCTGCTCACGTCAACCACACATGCATACCTTTCTCACTGTACGAAGAAAAGCGTATCACAGTTGGTGCATCGCCCGTCCCAGGTGGTCCTCCAGCTCCTGGACTTGCCATCAGTCCGTGCTGTCCGTAACTCAGGCATTCCTGGCACGGACGCCCCGTCGTGCTCAGCGTGAAGGTCTGCAGGTCGCCGGCATCGACCGTATGCCCGTGAAGGAGCCGCAGAACGCGTTGTCAGATGTCCACAAACCCATTTCGGTTAGACAGCCCAGATCATCGTGGCCGCCTTGGTCCCAGAGTGTGCGTAGCTGGCCATTTCCGGTGAAGCTCTGGCCGGTTGCTACGCATGTTAGCGAGAGTAGCAAGATAGTCGGGGGGCACATGGCAGGCGTTTGTATTTGGGCGAAACCCATAGTTGTGACAGCTACAACAAGAGCGAAGAGATGTAACGAATAACTAACTAGAAATATAACGATGCCAATTTCACGGCCTCGTGGTCATACATCTACTGGACAGCAATGGTCCGGTTATATTTATTTTCTACCAAAGTGTTCTTGACCCGATAGAAAAACTCCCCGAGTTGTGCAGCTTTGTCGGTGGGTTTCGGGCCAAGCAGAGTTAAATGGCATCACTAGCTGGGAGTTTTCACCTCTGTTGCTTTGAGTTTTTTTCACTGAGACCAAACTAAGCTATTGTCAGTATGCGTGGTTTGCATCTTGCGGAAAGCGATAATTACCACAGATGGAATGGTCACCGGTGGTTTTATTGAGTTATGCTTAACTGGCATCGTTGCCAGACCGCTTTCTCTTGGCTGTAGAGTAGTATTTCATCCCACGATACTCCGATCCTACTACGACACTCAATTCTTGCCACCGAAGATGGGATTCTACAAGTTGATTTACGAGATTATTGAGATCCCTTTCCCAAGACCTCGACCAGCCTCTATCAGCCAATAAACTATGACCTAACCATGGCTTACGATCCTATTTCTCTCATGGGGATAGTATAAATCTAGCCAAGTTGTCATGTGAATTTGACAACACATACTGGACCAGACCACGGGGGATCCGTGTACCTCTCGTAAGCTTCAGGGTTGACTCTCTGTCTCGGATTGGCAACTTCGCTCACTTACCATATCTTCAACTTTTTGCCGAAAATTTACACGCCACCATCGAGCCTCGCGAGCCGGGTCGGGAGTCACCCAAAGCACACCGCTACCAGCCATAAGAACCGGTTCTTTCCCGCACAAGGCTTCGAGGCCCTTGGTTCTAGAAATTCCCTCCAGCAAGACTAGGAAACACTGGCAAGTGAACCTGACATCCTTCTTCCGCCAAACTTCGATTCTCTTGTCTTCCTACTTGAGCCGAAGCCGAAGCCGACGCTTAATCGACTACTCCCTTCTCTAACAGCCAAGTAATATGGTTTTCGCTACTTGTATTTGACCTGAATATGATTGAACCTGGCCATGTCTGCCGGGTGCTTGATGTTTTTCTTGATGCAACCCAATGATACATTTATTTTTGGTGAGACCTAAAAGTGCATTGGCCATTTTCGGACCGGATGCTCCTGACCTGAATTTAAAGTCAAGTGACCTCGGCGATCGAACGCGCTAGTCCTGGGTTTCTTTGAAGTGGAACCAACCGTTTTTTTGTCATCCCCGGGCCAAGCCACGAGATGTGCTTGAATGTTGGCCAATTTTTCTCCGCAGGTTCAACCCGCAAGTTCGAAACTTCGCTCCACAAGAGACACGAGTTAGCGACATGACGACCCCACAGAGGCTCGAGGCGGTTCGTCGGGTGCAAACGGTGATGTCAGCTGCTTACACCGGCCTGGGCGCGTGGTAAGGCTTTGCCATGATCTGACCTCCGTTTCACGCCGGCATCGACTGAACCCGGCTCCCACCACAGGTGTCTTTTTCATCCTTACTCTGTTATTGCGCTGGGCTTTACCCCTGAATATGCTGCCGAATCGAGCGTCATCACGTATCTCGCCACTCGCTGCTTCGGTGCCCAAGCTATGACCTGCGGTTTGGTGCTGGGCACTTCTGACATGACAGCCTTCAGCTTCACTGCGTTTGGGTTGGCCATGATTCCCTACATTGGCTGGAATTTCTGGTTCGGTATCGGGCCGGCCAGGGGCATGGTGACCAAATTGATGTGGCTCGATTTTGTTGGTAACGTCTTCTTCTTGGGCGGCTCGCTTTGGTGTGCGAAGGTATTGAAGGAGGAAAAGAAGGGTGGGAAAAGTGGGCATGCGAAGAAAGATTGAAGACGATTTGTGATAAGTTAACTATGTAACTATGTAATTTCTGAGGTGAACAGTGGAGCATTCAACGGATGCTTGAAACTCCTTAGATCTGGATCCTTCCCCGTCTCCAGTCTGGCGTGATCGATGCGCACTTCTACTGGAGGATTTCCAGAATCCGAGAATGAGAGCAATTCATAAAGTGCAAGGCATGTACTTCGTAACCTTAGGCAACGCCGGGGCCTGGCGGCGCCGTTAACGCGATTGAACCAGAACTGTCAAGGTGGGGTCGACAGCCTCAGGAAATGAGCTTGGCAGTGCTCCGGCGAGGTGAGTGTGGGGTCCCTTCAGCCCCGCACCCAGACATCTTGCCAGTGATCATCAGATGAACGTCTCGAGAGGTCTATTTTCCGGATTTCCGTCTCGTGCGACGAGTTGAAACTGAAGAATCCCTCTTCCACAGTGACCGCTCTTTTCTCGACAACATGGTTCTCAAGCCAGCATATCACAAGGCTCGCCGTAATCGGCCCAGTTGGCGGGTTGGCACTCCACGTCACCGCCCTCGCAGCTTATCGCGGCAACTGTAGCGGGGCTCCAACACATTGCGACACTTCCCCCCTGCTCGCCGTCGCATCCATAATTTCTAGCTCGTGATATCTACCATGACCATAAACGGGCTGACGGGTCTAGTCTGTTGACTTATATCGACATAAAGCCACATTTGCCGTCAAAAGATCTGCGGAGAGCAAGTAGGCAGCTATCCTCAGCGCGATCCCGGGTTCTTCACTGGCGTGTGATTCGTATTATCCGACAGACGACAGTACAACACTATGGCCGAGCCGACAAACACCCCGATGCCTCCGAGCACTCCAGTGCCGGCTTCAACCCCACGCTCGTCATCTCCCGCGCCTCCCGTCCCAGGCTTAGTCTCCCATGTGACCCAGTCTACGATATCAACGCCGTCGGACGCGGCTGTGCCGAGGCGACCGATCGTCCTCCATATCGGTGACCCGATCAAGTACAACCCGAAAACATATGCAGAGTTTAGCAACGCATTTGAAGTGATTCGCCCCAGCGCTGCTGAGCGTGAGCGTAGTGAGTTCATACGGGCCTTGAAAGAGCGACGCTGGGGCGACTTTAGTGCCATCTTCCGACCGTTCTGGGGCACGGGCGGCGAGATGGGCCGGTGGGATGCGGAGCTCATTGGATTGCTACCGGACACGGTCAAGGTGTTTGCCAGTGCCGGCGCTGGTTTCGATTGGGCTGATACCAAGCTCCTAGGCGAGAAAGGTGCTTCCCCATTACCCCTGACTCCCAGTGCGAAAGCTCGTTTGCTGACACTACTAAGGCATCATCTATTGTAACTCGGGCCTGGCCGCCGCCGAAGCAGTCGCTGACTTCGCCGTGGCCATGATCATCTCCACGTTCCGGCACTTGCCGTGGTGCATGACAGCTGCAACGTTCCCGCCTCGGAATCCTCCATCTGCCGACACGACCCACACCGACGACGATCGCGCGCGAGAAGCCTTTCAAAGTTGCCACGTCCATGCGACGGCGGCAAGCCACAACCCACGCGGCCACGTTCTGGGGCTCATCGGGTTCGGAAACATAGGTCAACAGATCGCCGCCAAGATGGGCAATCCGGCCTTCGGCATGCGCATCGCCTACCACGACGTAGTCCGCAAGCCCCCCTCCCTCGAGGCCTCGCTCGGCGCGACCTTCCACCGGACGCTCGACTCCCTCTTGCAGTCGGCCGACTGCGTCGTGCTTGCCGCGCCGGCCTCGCCCGATGGCCAGCCGCTCATCACCGCAGCGACGCTGGCGCGCTTCCGCCGCGGCGCGCGTTTTGTGAACGTCGCGCGCGGCTCGCTCGTTGACGAGGACGCGCTCGCCAATGCCCTCGAGTCGGGCATCCTCGCCGCTGCCGCCCTCGACGTCCACGCCCACGAGCCACGCGTGCACCCCCGCCTGGTCGAGATGGCAACGCGACTGCTGCTCCCGCACGGCTCGAACGGCAACGACGAGAGAGCGCCGGGTCCAGGGAGGGTCATGCTCACTTGCCACAACGCTGGCGGCACGGTGGAGACCCACGTCGGGTTTGAGGAGCTGAGCATGAGGAACATCTTGGCCGTGTTGAGGGGCGAGGAGCCCCTGACGCCGGTAAACCTGGAATATGTGAGGAGATGACCAATGCTTAAGAGATGAGGTTCCCAAATCTGGTTGAATTGGGTAGCGAAAGAAAGACGAATGTGGGAACAAGATGAGGTGAATCGATACCGAGGTAGGTGTTGCTAGGTGCGCTGTGTTGCCGAGTTTACGGCTGGGATCGCGGAAACATACACGACTGTTCAACTTTACATATTTTTGAGGCCACGGTTTAGAGCGCTCGTAAAGATTTCGCGAAAGAATGGGCACGGTTTTCCAAACACTGATTCCGTTAGATTGTGGTCGTGCTGACTTCGGTCAGGGCACAAACAGATCCGCCCATGATGGGATCGGGGCGCCTGAGAAAGATTTGGCGTGTAATAAATGCAACAACAAACCCAAGCACGGATCCCTTTCGGGCGGAAAATATAACAGTGTGTGAAATGTAACGCGCCAAGGAAGCTTCGAACCATCTTTTCATTAGGTCGTTGAAAGTGTGGTATGCCTGGCGGCACCGCGCAACTGCGATCCGCACACATCATCCGTTGGTATCCCGAGCACAACGTAAGACTAAATATACAGGAATACTAACGCTTGCTTGAACAATAGGTACTGAAAGAGATAAGATATTACGCCCACAAAGATACTGTCTTCCCGAAGGCCGTCTAATAAACTGCCCCCTCCCGTTATACCCCCCCCCTTCAACACACGTAGAGGATCGACTTCAGCGTTGTGTCGGCTGGTCGGCCGGCATCTCAACGGGGTTGCCATGCTGCCCCGCCGCGTGGCTGACGGTGCCCAGCTCAGACACCTGGTGCTGCTGCGGCGGGTACGCACCAGGATATGTGCCTTGGGGCGGGGGCGAACCGGGGTTGGAATAGGGCAAGTAGCTGCTGTGCGGGGAGGCAGCGAAGCCGCCGGGGTGAGGCTGGTCGGCCGGCTTGGGAGGGTCGTAGTACGAGTTGGTATTGTACGCCGCACCACCGGGGACGGGCGGCGTCGGGCTGTTCAGGTACGGCGTGTCGGGGGCCTGCAGGCTGCTGTTGCCGCCAAAGGTGCTCTGGTTGTAGTAGCCGCCGGCCTGGGACATCTGCGGTGACGTGGACGACGGAGGCGGCGGGTATCCCACAACGGACGGCGGCATGGGGCTACCCGGGTATCCGGTGTCGCCGCCCGGTCCGGGGCCAGGCGCGACTGCGCTGTACGCCGTGCCGCCGCCCACGTTGCCAGCCTTGTTCCGGCGCGAGCGGATGATTACGTAGGCGATAGCGCCGGCGATTAGAGCCAGGCCAGCCACTCCGCCGACCGCCCCGCCGACGATGGCGCCTGTGTTGCTACCGCCGCCCGAGGGCGAGGGATTTGGTTCGCTTGATTTGGTTTCCTCACCGGCAGAGTCGGTGGTACTTGTGCTGGTCTCCTCGTCGGAGGTTGTCGAGGTGGAGGTTGAGGAGGTCGAAGTCGAGCTGGTGGTGCTGAGGACGGCGGGTGTATCCAGCATGGTGATCACCGTCCGCTCGCTGTAGCAGCGAAACATGGACCTCTCCGGAGAGCCGGGCCAAGAGTAGGTGATGCACTCGCCGATAGACTCGGTTTGGCTGGTGAAGGTGTCAGAAGGCGAAGCTGGACAGTATTATTGGGAATCCTGGTTCAAAACTCACCAGCACCCGGTCTTTGGCCCATATGACTCGCATGCTCCATTCTGGTACGCTCGATAGTCGAAGCATACCGTAAAGAAGGTGGAGAACGGGTCCTCATCCCCAGCGGAAGTGCAATCGACAACCTGATCCGTGTTGGTCGCGCAGGTTTGCGAAGGCGGACAAGTAAATGCGGAAGCTGAACGGCCACTATTAGCGGGGCACAAGTCGAACACAGAACACAAGGGGGCAGCGACTTACAACGCTCCTCGGCGAACCATCCGCATGTCTTGTCGTCGAGCCAAGTGTTCTCCGAAGTCTGCCTCTTTAGGTTGGCCCACCGTTGACTTCTCCGCACGAGCTCCAGAGAAGGGCCCTCGGTAGGTTTCGGCGTCCAGCCGTTCGCGCCATCGGGAGCTGACGCCTGTGTTTCCCGCGGTAGCAGGTGGGATACGTCTACCGGATGGTCAAGCTTCTGCCCAAACAACCCGTTTGCAGATGCAAGACGGCCACAGGCGGCCAGAAGCCATAATTGTGACCGCATGGCGGTCTTTGGTCTCTTGTATCTTGGGCGCGCGCGCGCTCCTCTGCAGGGACCAAGGCGGGTTCTGTCGTAGTATACGACCGCTGGCGCTGTTGATGAGAGGCCAATTCACGGTCGGCGTCGAGACGCGAGGTTACTTAACGGTCGTTGACGCGAAAGGAAAATTGGGAACAAGAAGAGGATTTTACCCGCGGGTTTTCTTTGACAGCCGCCAATGCGACGGAACCTCCAGACCCAAAGTTGTCCGGGGGAGGGTCACCACCGCCCGCCCACTTGGGAGCACACCCCATCGTCGCGAGTGATGACGGGACCGGGGTCTGTTGCAAGGGTCCTCAAGGCCTCCCCTGTTCGCACCTGGCTGCCGAGCGAATGATATCGACTTGAGTGAAGAGGCTGGACATGGCCGCAGTCCAGCCCCGAATGTGCTTTGTACAGTGCCGCCAGCACACGTCAAAGATAATCTATGAGTGTAAAAACACGCGGCCCCCCGCCTCAACGGCCGTGAAGTGACAAGAGCAGCCGCGACAATGTGGCACATGTTAAGGCCAATGCCTAGAGTTCTAGAAGCTCTTTTTTTTTTTTTTTTTTGAGTACATCGCATGCTGTAGAATGAAAGCAAGTGTGCCTCACAGTGTTTGTGTAACATTTCCATCTCCAGGCTTGCATGTAACTTGGACCCATCTCTCATGCATGCAGGGCCCAAGGTGAGGAAGATGTCGAGCTTCGCTGAGCGCCGAAGCATGCCCCCCCCCCTTCAAGCGAAAATAGAACGAATGAGTGCTTGAACCAATGAGGGTCCAAGGGTATCGGCAAAATGACCAATCAAATGCATGGGTCGCTCAGCCCTTGCCTAATCAGATCTGCGCTGCCCCTCTTTTGGCCAAGCCTCAGTACTTACTGTGTAGGCTTGTTAGCCCAATCTTCACTGCACCACTTTTATTTTGTGGCTGCCTAATAACCCGTAGATTGTACGGATTATCAACCTTGTTGAAACCAGACTTCAAGGCTCTGTCAAACCGCAAATTGAGGCATATACAGATCACAACGAAATCCTCAACTGTCATCACAGCACGTCTGCACCTATAGTGCACTCTCACTATAAACTATCCTGGTTCGTACGCTCCCCGACCTCAACCGCAAGTACTGCTGACTAACCTTCAGGCACCCGCTCAAAAGCGCCAGGCTCGGGAAAATGAAACAACTGCAAGTTACCCAAACTGGCCCACCGGCGCTGGGCTGACCGCTCAACTCCCCCAATCGTCAACCAGTAATTACCGACACTTCGTATTGGCTTTTTTTTCGCTCTGTTTTCGTGCGCTGATGCCGTTAAATTCGAATTTGAGTCGAGCTTGTTGATAAACAGATCTGGTCTCCGAGAGGAATGTTTTGTCGCATCGCTGAAAAAGTAACTAAACTGGGATTTCCAACTTCAATATTTTCCCCCGCCTTCCCCCCCCCTTCCCCCCTTCCGGAGTCAAAGGGCACACATGCAATGGATACCAAAAACCGCACATTCTCTTTGATAAGTGACGCTTAAAGCACAGCAAAGAGCCGCATCTAATTTCTGGTGGTTACTGCAAGTAGTAGTTTACTGCGCTGCAACTCCGATATCTGAAAGTTGAAGAGGCTCGCCGATGTCGGAAATCACGAATCCAACCCTAACCCTATCATTTCATTCCCCACCATGAAACCTTTTCTTGTGAAAATTGGCGCATCATGACGAAGCTAAATTCCAGTGTGATTTCGCCTGCTCATCGCCGCTCCTTGGTTTTGTAAGTGTCAGACGACAACTTTGACTATTGGGAGCCTACCCGCCGAGAGCGGCCAGCCAAATCTCCCCCATCTTCATCGCATTCCCGACGCACGGTTGCAAAAATGGCGGACCCCTGTCGCATCGTGGTCATGGCCAGCGGGAATGGCTCAAACTTCCAAGCTCTTATCGACGCTGTTTCCGACGGGCGGATTCCCAATTCCAAGATCGTACGTCTTTACGTGAATCGGGGGAAGGCGTACGCCACGACTCGGGCAGAGAAGGCGGGCATTCCCTGGGAATATTTCAACTTAATCTCCCACGGCTTCCAAGCCAAGGGAGAGAAAGACGCCTTGAAGATTCAAGAATCGAGGGATAGGTATGACGCCGCCCTGGCAGAAAAGCTGTTGCAGGACGATTCCAAGCCGGACCTTGTGGTCCTAGCCGGTTGGATGTACGTGTTTGGCAAGCACTTTCTCGACCCCGTTGATGCGGCGGGAATCAAGATTATCAACCTCCACCCAGCCTTACCAGGTACCAATCTCCTTTCTTTTGTCTATTATTATCTTGTGACTGACAACCCGAAAGGAAAATACGATGGGGCTGGGGCGATCGAGCGGGCTTTCAACGATTTTAAGGAGGGCAAGCTCGAAAACAACAGAACAGGCATCATGGTGCATTATGTCATCGACAAGGTCGACCGGGGTGAGCCGATTCTGGTCAAAGAAATTGAATGCCGGGAAGGCGAGGATTTACACCAGCTCGAGGAGAGGATACACTCCCATGAGCACGAACTGATCGTTGAAGCTACCGCAAAGGTAGCTAAGGAAATCGTCGCCCGGAAGAACGGAACGCAATAGACTATCATGGTTTTTGCGGGCCCTGAGAGTAAGGTAATCACGGGAAGCCTTTTTACAAGCTGGGCTTAGATGCTATGCCGGGCCTTTTACTCGAAAACGCGCTCCTCTTTGCAACGAGCCGGGGGGGGCCTCCAGACTGAAGCCCTCGGTCGACTTCAGATCTGGTCCCATATTGATTCTCAGCCTATGGTGGGCGAGAAGCTTGGTTTGTTGCCTATAAACGGCGGATACCACGAAATTTCGAGATTCCAACCTTCTCACGTTTGGCGGTTCATCTTCACTCCGTTCATGAGTCGAATCTATTGCGGTCTGTGCTTAAATCGGCCACTGCGCCCCACTGCCTGCCTAAACCCAAGCTCGTCTGGTCTTGCAGCCCGCAGGCAGCGAACCGCTAGTACCAATCGATCGACACAAGCGCGTTCGCATT
Organism: Corynascus novoguineensis; assembly: GCA_033296725.1. Lineage (NCBI taxonomy): Eukaryota > Fungi > Ascomycota > Sordariomycetes > Sordariales > Chaetomiaceae > Corynascus > Corynascus novoguineensis. The sequence continues at coordinate 25,903 of MU857734.1, read as the reverse complement.
TCTGATAAAAAGGCCCTGGCAGGTGTCGCGTTTCGCATCGAAGAATAAGAAATTCAACGTCTCATGCTTTGACTCTCGTTCAAATTACCTCCAGTTTCAGCAAACAGGCCAGCGTCAACCATGTCCGGTGCATGTGACATAGCTATGGGGGACGGTCCGGCCATGAACCCTCAGCTCGAGTCCCGGCTCGTTCAGATGCCGTTGGAGATCCTTTTGCGAATTACTTACTTCCTCACAACACCAGACCTCGGAAGCGTGCGATTGACCTGCCGGGCACTAGAAAGGAGCCTCTTCAACTCGTTCGCGCACGAGTTCTTCCGGAAGAAACAATTCATGGTTACCACAGATAGCCTCCAGGCCCTGATCGACATCTCCCAGCATCCTACCTTGTCCCCGTTCCTCAAGCATGTTATCATCACTGCCGACCGCCCAAACTGTTCCCCAATATTACACGACGTGACCGATACCAGAGACAACGAAATGAGGGCCCGCTTGGAAATGGCTTATGCAGACCAAATGCATCTGCTGGCCGCGGGCGGGCTTCGAGACATGCTCGTGGAGGCGTTCCAGAGTCTCTCCAACCTGGAAGTTGTCGACTTGCGCAATTTCAACTCGTACACCCGCTATCGGGATGGGCCTGGAGCTGCCTGGACAAGCTGGGGCGCCAAAACACTGGCGAGGTCGACGGGCTTCGCGGTTGACGGTCGTCCATACCATTCCAATGGCCAGGAGCAATACACGAGCCAGTTATTTGCCGCCGTCATCGCCGCCCTCGCCATTGCACAAGCCCGTCCAAAAAGCATTGAGGTTTGCATGAGGGGCAGGGACTTGGCCGTCCACTCGATTCGCGACTCAGCCTTTTATATCATGCCTCGTCTTGAGGCCCCGGTGTCGTCGCTTCTGGCCAACCTGAAGACACTCCACCTCACACTTGCCCCCTTGTTGCCAGTCAGGATGAGTTACTTCATATTACAACGCTTCCTATCGTTTGCGACCAACTTGACGTGGCTGCGCCTAAATTTTAGCCATCCTTCCCGCCCTGCAGACCAGGAAAACTTGCTTGCCTGGCTAGCGCTCAGAGACGGCAAAGACCCAGCGGCTCAGTTGGAAGCCGCCCCCGTCAGCCTCGCGCATCTCGAGCGCTTCGATCTGGGGAACGCATCCGTGAAACCCCGATTTATACTCGACTTGGTTGCGAAGTTTGCGCCCACCTTGACATCGCTTCACCTCCGACGAGTGTGCCTGAGTGATCTTCAAATGCCCCTCAGCAAGGACAGGATCAACATCTGGGAGCGATGCTTGAAGGGCTTGGCTAGGATTGAAGGACTAAGCTTGCGGGTCCTGCAGTTGAGTCAGATTTCGAATGATTTCCGTGATTACCGGGGTGGAGTGGCGTTCAAGACAGCAGACGGCGGGAGCGTCCAAGATTGGACGTGTTCCGCGGACCTGATGAGTTTGGACAAGGCCATCGCGCAGACCATTGCGGCTATGGACCCATCATGGCGAGAAGAACCGGTATCGGACTCGGACGGTATGCTAAGCTCTGTTATCTGTTTCGGACCGGATGGCTAACGAACTCTGCAGAAGACGACTCGGAGGAAGAGGATGAAGACGAACAAGGGGAAAGTGATGCGGAGGGTGAGGGCGGCGATGAGGAAGACAGCTAGACTTCGACTCCTTGCTAGGGTTTCGCTTTAGTCAGACCACAAGGTTGCAGATCGAATATGTTTGGACGAGTGCAGCGCAGATCATGGCGGTTGAGGACACGTATATACAGATGCATACCTGGTCTAGGGTCATTTTGGGTAGCTTGGAGGTCGGGCTTACCAACGTTTCTATGTTATACAGCGTCGGGCCCCTCGGGGAAGAACTGACCGGAGTTCTTGGATCTTGTTCTTTCCAACTTTTTTTGCCCGCGAAACAGTGGTCTGGACGATGAACCTGCTGGAGGGTTCCAATACGCACCAGGTATTTAGCGACTTAGGCAGCAATCAGTCAGGTTTAGGTGCTGGAGCAGTATCCGTAGGCTGGCATGGTGGCCACAAAAACACGGTAACGGTGGCGGTAACGGATCGAATCATCGCCCAAGGACGTCCGAATTATTATTATTATTTCCTACACCGATGTGCCAGGAGGCATGCCGGTCCTTCTACTGCTGTATTTACAAAGGAAACCGTGCCCTCGCAGAGCCGGATGAAAACCTCTGCCTTTGATTTGAAACTAGGCTCTGTGCCCAAAATGCTACCAAGAAAAGGTAGGCTGCAAGATGGCTTACAGCCTACTGCTGGCCTTCAGTTTCCAGCTCCAGCCCCCTGGCTAAGCTGTACTCCCGTAAACTGCTAGCGGCCATCAGCCACCTTATAACCTTCCTTGTCAACCGAGCACTGCGAGCTCCCATGTCCCGTAGAGCGAGGTTCAGGTCCCGTTGTGACCGGATTTCTATGATGTCCCAAGTCCGGCTTCTATGTGGTTAGGGCACCATACAATCAAGTATTCAACTGTTTCCCTGCCTTCTCCACATTCGCAGTTAGGAGTGTTTATCCCTTGTGTCTTGATTTTGAAAAGGAAGTCCCAGAGGCCTATAGCCCCTGTGCGCGCTTGCGTGAGGAGGGAGCTCTGAGCCTTCGTCAGACTCCGGTGTCTTTGTAGACGTCCCAATTGGGGAGGAAGATCTCGCTAAATCACTCGCGGGTAAATGAGACATGCATGCATGAGAGGTTGGGGGGAAGCCAGGACAGGGTGATGCAGTTAACGAAACCGGACGAAGGTTGTAGAGAGCACGTCGAGACGCAAAATTAACCTTAACCGAGGTCGGAAAGGCAATTGATGAAGGGATTTTCAAACTTCAAGTTGTAAAGTCGGCATCTTTTCAAGACTAGGAAACTCCAGTCTATAAGTATTATGACATCTCAAAATACACCCTTCACGCCACACAAAAAAAAAACTGCCTTGAAGATAAATCCACACTAAAACTCCAGCTTGACCCCGAGCACACAATTTCCCCTCAATACCCATCATCATGACCTCGACCCCTCTGCAGGGGACGCTCAAGAAATCCGGGTGGAGTGGTTTAGTAGACCTTGTAGCTGCGGATCTTGCGCGGGGAGATGTTGTAGGTGCCGCCGCCGTTGCGGTAGCTCAGGCCGTCGCAGTTGCGGTTGGCGTAGAGCTCGACGGTGGACGGGTCCGGGTACCAGTCGGTAGCGCGGTTGAACTTGAGCTTCTTGACGTTGAGGACGGGCGTGAAGGCAATGTTCTTGCAGCCGCTGTCCTTGGTGCCGTGCATGGTGACGTGGCGGCCGTCCTTGGACCATAGGTCAAGCTTCCAGGCGGAGGCGAGGGGGACGAGAGCGGCGACGAAAAGGCTGGCCTTCATTTTGATAGATGATTCTACCAAGGCGTTAGAGGGAATGGACAGCAGTGTCGAGGGATGATCTTCGAGGGTCGGGGGGTCTCACTGTTTGGTTCTCGAAGAGAGATAGAATAGAAGTTGGCTTTGAGCGGTTTGGAGCGTTGGATTGCTCGATTGCTGCGAAGCTGATGTTGTGAGTGATGCTGATGAAAGTCTTGCTTCTAGTCGGGGAAAGTTGACCCCTTAAGTATTCGAATTCTTGCCCATCTCGATCGAGGTCGTCGAGACATCTTGCCGAGGACTGAAGGGATCTACCATCAGCTCGGAGAGTTGTTCCTGCGTCTTGCCACGAGCTTACCGACAGAGATTGAAGGCCAAGACGGGCAGTATGAACCTGTCAACCGCAGACATTCTGTGTTGACGGCGAGGTCTCCTGAATTACACCGTGTCCGAGTCATGATCCAAATCTGGAGCGAGCAATGCGGTCCAAACACGGAAGCCCCACACATGTTCAAGCGTGTGGCTTGTAATTCTGGCCTGTCATTCGAGACATGTCTAGCAGGGACACATGGCAACCGGTTGGTGGATCTGGGGTTAGGCTTGGTGTGAGCAGCCTGAGCTGAGGCTATGGCGCGAGTGTCGTTCCACTGAACGGCCACGGCCAAGACAGCTTGGCAGAGGCAGAGTCAACAGCTGGGCTGACTCGCGGAGCCGCGGGCCAGTCAGTGTCTGTGTTTGGCAGCATATGTGATCATACTCGCTACAAATACCAGTCAGCTTGTGAAGTCGAACCATGAGTGTTAAATTTATCAACACCTTAATCTTATTCTAACCGAGTCAGACACGCTAGACTAGTGGACCAGGTATCGAAAACACGCGGTTCGCGATGGTGGCCGCAAACTGACTCCCCGAAAGACAGTATTTAGCCAAGACCTTCAGCACGGCATCCAACACTAACCAAACTTGGGTAGGCGTGGTTGGTCGACCAAGGACAAACCAAAGGGGACCAAGAACTGCGCGAAGGCAGTAAGTAATGAGACAAAGTTGTCGCGTCGTCATTTCAATATCATGATCAATGGGGATAGACGCGATTGCCTCGTAGCCATATCTTTAGCCAAGAGACGGGCATACATTTCTTCCTTGGTGGATGTTATCAATAGAAATGATGAAGGGGAGAAGGTTCCTCTGTTGTTCTAAATCATGAGGGACATCTTTGGCGTATCGAGGGTCCAAACACCCCCAATCTACTGGCAACGATGGACCGCGAACATTTGCTCGAAGTGTTGGCTGCCAACTGAGGAGCGCAGAAGCATCCAGTTGGCGTTCCGTATCCATGACTGTCACCATCAGCAGAGCCCAAAGTTGGAATGCATGGCATGGTTGCTACGCGGCTGGGATCGCTTCGACGATGTAACGCGAGGCAAACATTGATGCTAAGTTGTTCAAGGACGGCAAGCTCACGGCAAACTCCGTGGTTAACAGCATTGGCGTGTCGGTGCCAAGTCATCGCTTCCGGTTTCGCTTGGAAGATTGGAGAAGAAAGGACCTCAATATTCCTAAAAAGAGTGAATCTCGTTGGACTTGCGCCGCGAGAACCTAGGACTTCCGATAAAAAAAAAGGTGTGACTCAATCATGTCGGCCTCGTATCCAGCGATTGGCAGCTTTGAATCCAGTTCTGTAGAAGCCTAGTATTGAAAGGAATGGCCAGCCCAATGTGAAATTACTGGATTCTCTGTTCGTTTTCCTGCGATATGTCGTTGTCGAAGCTGAGAAGTCTGGTGTCCTACGCTTCGGTCCGTGCAAGCTTGTTGGGAAGGTTGGGTACTGAGCAACGCGATGGTGCTGAAACACGATGGCTGTAACCATCCAAATAGGCGTCGTAGGGCAATTGTCTTTCTTGTTGGAGTCCCCTATGAGGAGAGATGATGTTTAATGGCACCCTCGTCGCTTCCATCGCGATATTGCGACCGCTGGTGGACGAGTTTTCGAAATCTGGAAGATGGTGCGTCAGAGCCGAGTGGGACATTGATGCAGTTGGTCCAGAAGTAACTCATCCGTTTTTCTTATTCTCTAAGTTTTTTTTTCTTTTATTCAGGCCAAAGTTCTCTTCGCTGAAACGCCATCCAGCGAACCTTCTCAAATAGTCCTGCTAGGCGGCGCGTCGCAGGCAGGTGTGAATGGGAGCACGTCCCTCCTGCTCTCTTCATCTGACTAACGAAGGATAGACCTAAAATGTATCAGACATGGTCAATTCGGGCGCCTTCGTGTATTATTCACAAGCAGGCGAGCACAAAGCCATCCTATCATCTACACCGGTATAGCAGCCCTACGCAAGGGCGATGATGCTCTAGGCAAGTAAATCAAAAAGATCTGCCTTCATTCGTTAATCCCCCCCGTAGGTCACAGCCACGGACCGCCCCGACTTGGCCTCTGATGGGCGTCTTTGTTTGGATGATGGCGATCGCTGAAGCCCACATGTGAAACAGTGAACGTGGGTGTGGAGGCGACAACACCACGAGTTCACAGCGCGTTTCAGGGGCACTGCTAAAACCGTATTCGAATGAGCAACCGCACTCACGCAGAAAATACGGTGTTGAATGAGGGAGGCACATCAGTGGTTCCTTAAACAGTTTAAAACGTTCGGCATCAGATTTGATTGATGCAAAAACCTTCTGAATGGTAGAATCCGCTTTTCCATACCATACCCACTTGCGTCCTCTGTTGATACCCCTGAGCCATTTTACTTCCACTAACAAGCGTTCTCCTGACCGTCTCAGGCTTGGCGCAAATGTTGCTTTGCAACCAAAGTCATGTTTCAGCACAGCTGTAACATGCGACACCATCCCAGGATGAGACGACAAAGGAGCGCCTACCAACTGAGATTCGGGAATAACAGACATTTCCAACGTCTAAAACCAATGCGAGCCCAGCTGTGCTGCCGCTCTCCAACATTCCGCTCATTCGAGTTTGTCACCCGATATATGACGTCCCTCATCTTGTGCCCAAGTTAGACCTGGTGTATGGCTTTTTTTTTCTTTTTTTTCGATTTATCAAGTCCTCTAGGTTACACAGCACTTCATTCTCCATCTCAGCCTCCATTTAAACGTACCGACCTATACCAAGATAAACTCAACTTACAATGGCACACAGGAAACAGCAACAACGGCAGGACGAAACCCACTACACCAACGTCGGTCAGGATGACCATGATGACAGGTCAAGCACCGAGATCGGGTCTTTAATGGAGGAGGAGAAGCAATGGGGACTGGAGGCGGCGATGCCGGAACGGGTGCACGAGTCGAGGACAAAACGGATATGCGCTTTCTTCAACTCGTGGCGTTGGCTTATAGACACGACACTCCTCGTGGCCATCCTCGTTCTTCTGCTCCGCATGCAGAAGCCTTGGTTTAGGCTGGGAGCCGAAGACTACCAGTTGAGTGGTGACATTACTGGCTTTAGTCCGAGGTGTAGGTCTTCTTTATTTTGTCCTCCTCCTGGAACCTGGTTCGTTGCTGACACGGGTCTCGGCATGCCCAGTTTCGCAGAGGATTGTCAAGTTTGAGCCCGAGGATGACTATGCGCCCAACAACATATCGCGCTTCTTTGAGCCCGAGGTACTCGATCGTTGGAACAAGCTTATGCCCAAGGGGATCGGCTTCCAACGAGTCGACAACCCCTCCGATTACCGCGACCTGCCGACGCCCATCTCGTGGTATGAAGGCCAGACGGTCTTCACGACTTCATGGACGCACCAGCTGCACTGCCTCTGGGCCGTCATCCAGACGTACGCCGGCCTCAAGGCCAACGTGTCGCTGCCCGAGGACCACCACTGGCACATGATTCATTGCTTCAGTTACATGCGCCAAGCCATCCTCTGCAGTGCTGATACGGCTCTCGAGGGTCTGGAGACCACCTTTCCGGATCACAACGGCGGGTCTGACGGCTGGGATGCGGTACGTTTTTTTTTTTTTTTTTTTTTTTTTGGTTGGGTACCCTCACAACGAGTTGAGAGCACTCTCGAGCTAACATCCAATAAATAGCACCACGTTTGCAAGGACATCGGTGAGGTACGAAAGTGGATGGAGAGCGTCCGCGCATACGATGCCCAGCAGATCTATTGAAAAACAAAGAATCGAAAATATTATGACCTGAGCAGGCATCTGCTTTCATAAATGACTTTTCTGTTCAAATTTTGTTCCCTTAAGATGGTACAAAATCCCTTCTAAGGTTGCCAGGTTCCACGGCGAACCAGAGGTGTTCATTCTCCGAGTGGTTGCGCCTTGTCGTCAACGACCCCTTATTCTCGGCTATTTTTGACGTGCCGTTTAAAGTGGGCGACAAACACAGGCCTTCGGCGTCACATTAAACCACGTTCATGGGAGTCCAGACTCCTCTTGGAGGACTTCCCTGTGCATGCATAAGTGGAAGCCAAGACTCAGCCCTTTGCGTGGTGTGTTGGCACGCCGGAACACAGCCCTGATTCGCGGTCCGTCTTTGGTTTGCTCAACGGTTGAGCTGAAGCGACGCCTCATCTTGGCAAAAATAAGAGCTAGTGGTTTCAAAGACTGGTTGTCCCGACTCAGACCCATCAAAGTAAACGTCCTAACTAACCAGCGGATATATGTCATGTCAAAATTTCCGAGCACGACCCTTCCTGTCCCTCGCTGCCCTCAGCCCTGGTTTTACCCAGAGCTTCACTCCACTGCTTTACTCCACCCATCAAGGCAACCTGTCACCCACATATGCCTCTAGGCCCCCGACGGCAACGACAAACACGTCTGGATCGCCCGCGTTGACCTTCCCGCTTTGGTCTGCCCCACCATCGGGCTGCACGTCGTCGTACGCGAACGCATACCCCTTGCCGTCGAGGTTGCACTCGTGCACCACGCGCGCGTAGTGGTTCGCCCGACACTGGCTACTCGTCGGGTAGAAGGTGGCCGGGTCTGATGGGTGGTCTGCCACGGCGCAGATGCAGCCGCGCTGGAACGCGGCAGCCAGGCGTGGGATAATCGCGTTGCGCTTTGGCGAAGGGCCCGTGGCAAAGGGCCCGCTGTTGCACCCCAGGATGTCGGCCGTGGTCGGGCGCGCGAAGGACTCGTCCCCGCCAATCACCAACTCGGCGGAACCGGGCGGAACGTAACCTTCGAGGATCCCGAAAGCGGCTTGGGTGTTAATGCGGAGCGTGGCCGTGGGTCGTGATGGGAAGGAAAAGGCTGGTGATGGCGGCTCGGGTCCTCGGCTGAAGAGGGGGAGGCGGAACCTGTGATGGCGCTTCTTCTCGGGTGATTCCGACCTCTGTTGTTGCGGATGTTGCGAGACTGAGTACTTCTTCCACGCCTCTTCGACGAGGGGCTCAAAGTAGTCATCGAAACTGGCGCCAACGGCGTTGCCGTGGGTGGGATTGAGCGCCCTCAAGGGCCTGTCGTAGCCCTGGGGCTGAACGATGAGCCTGTCCCACGGCCAGCCGTCCCGGGCAGCCTGCTCCCTCAGTCCGGCGCACACCCTCTCAAGGCCGTCGGGCGCCATGCCGCTGACGTGCTGGACCGCGCCCCCCCGCGTCTGCAGGGTCAGGGCGATGGGCAGGCGGGGCACAAAGTCGACGTAGGTGATGTTGGCAAACAGCTGGTCGTTGTTGAGCGTGAACTCGCAAAAGGCAAAGTCAACACCCGCGTTGGGGTCGCTCGGGTTCAGCACGGATGGCTCGACGAGGGTCGCGCCGCCGCCGGGTCCGCCGGGGTTGCGCAGGAAGGTGAGCGGCTTCTCGGCGCTGAACCAGATGCGCCCGCCAGCCATCTGTGGAATGGTGATGGTCATTGCGTTTCCCGGGGCGCCGAGAGGAATGGCGCAGTCCTGATCGAGTGGTTGCAGGATTTTGCCCGCCGGGGGCGACTCAGGGTAGTAGAGATCTCTGCCGTTCGCTGTCAGAAACACCCGGGCCATGTTGTGCTGGATGGCCAGTCCGGTGATGAAGGCATAAACATTGCTCGATGTTGTCTGGTTAACGAGCCGGATCCTGAGTGAGTTGGGCATTCTACAATATTGTTATTGCCGGTCCGTTCAAGATTGCTGCTGGTTGACGAGATGATTCTGTGGAACACGATAGTCAGTGGCTCTGCGAAATTTGGCGTTGAACCGCTGACGTCGATTGGGCAAACAAGCAGGAAACCTTGCAACTGGGCTCCTATTTTAGTGGAGGAGCAGCTCGATTACAAAGCGGCCAAGAAGCATCATCCGACTCGGTTTGGCTGGGAAAATCAACATCTATGAAAGTCAAGTCACAGAGAATTAATGCATACCATGGAAAACATAAAGGGTGGGCTGTCGTTATTCACACTGCTTTGCTCAAACTCTCGTCATTTAAGTCAAGTGAACCAATTCTGAATAGTTAACTACTGACCAATAGTTCAATAGTTACAGCTGGAGCTGACCCCTGAGCTCACAAGCTCAATACCCCTGAATACATGCAACCCCTACATCGAATCAGTCTTTATATTCGCACTCCGGTGACCTCAAAAGTCTGGACCATATTCTTTTCAAAATGCGACCAGAACTTGGTTCCGCTAATGGTGGTGTCACTCTTGTGCTGGACATAACGGTCGCCGGATCCGATCTGGGTGCTCCAGCGTGGCACCGTGGCGCCGTCAGAGGGTCGCTCGGCGAAGCCAGACAGGTCGAAATTGATATACTGGGCAGCGTCCCAGTTGACGGCGACAATGACGAGCTTGGAGGCGGCGGCGTCGTAGGCAGCAACGACATTGTCGCGCCCCCCGTCGAGGATACGCATGCCCGGGCGGATGTGGCGGGCGAACTGGGCAAGCACAAAGTACTTTTGCTCGGCCCTACCCAGACGGTTGGCATCGTTGTCGGCATCTAGCAGCCCCCAGCCGCCTCCATCGAGTACTTGCCAGTATACCCAGGCTGTCGGGCGGAGCTGCCGCATATCCTGCAGCAGATAGCGCGCCATGTTCTCACCCGAGCCTACCCCGTCGCCGTACTCGCTGTTCCACACGGGCTTTCCTGCCGCCGCGGCCGCCTCGCGAAGCCCGGCCCGGTTGCCGCTCCCATACTGGTACCCGTGCACGTGGATGCGGTGGATATTGCTGAGGGCGCTGCTCCCGATGGTCTGGAGCGTTTTCAGCGCCTGGTCGTAGTACGATTCGTCTGATGCCGTGATGACGGTCGAGAGACCCATTATCGACAGGTGTGATGCCAGGTGGTTGACTATGGTGCCCTGCGTCGCCACATCGATGTGGCAGCCCTCCTGCGTGCCGTCGGCCTTCCACCAGTTGGCCGTCGGCTCGTTGAAGGGGTCGACGGTCTCGAAGTGAATGTCCCACCGATCCCGGAACTCCTTGGCTACCGTGGCCATGTAGAGGGCATGCTGTTCGAGATTCCACGACTGGATGTTCTCGCTCCCGTCGCTGGACCCGGATGGGTTGTGATTTTTGCACATCCACCACATGGGCGAGTTGGAGAACAGCTCAGTCCGATTGGCTCCTCGGGCGATGGCTTTCTGCAGGGCCGACCTCTGGTTCGCATCGACAGACCAGTCCCAACAGCTCGACGATGGGTCTGCGTCGTTCCAGTCCAGCCAATACCCCTCCATCTGGCGGGACCGCTTGATGTTGCCCGACTCTACCATCCTCTCGCCTCCGACGGCGTTCCAACTCGACGCGCCTGCATTGTATCGCACAATGTTGAAGCCGAGCCCGGGCAGCGTCTCCGAGTTCACTGTCGTCGACTTAAGCGTGAAGAAGGCGTCAGCCAAGTCGTCCCGATGACCAAACTGCTTCGCCCACCATGCCAGGGATGTGCCCCAGCCCTCCCACGTTCCCCAATTCGATCTAGCATTGATGACGGTGGTGATATCGGCACTAGCGAGGGGCCTGGTGGCGAGCACAAGGGCCAACCTCAATAACGGGGAGGAAGACCAGATCATGGCGGAAGGGCGGTATGATGGAAATGCTTCACAAATACACGGTTAAGTGACAGAGCCGGGACATGGTCCTGGCAATTGCACGGCGGGTATTTATGGAGCTGAGCTAATTATACTCTGTCTACATTTGAGCCCCCAGTTGGGCCTGAAGTAAGCTAACAAACATGCCGGAGCCACTACGTTTTAGAGCATACTCGCATATATAGTACACACTGCAACTCCAGGATGGTATGCTAATTTGCCGGAATTTGGGCTCTCTGGGTACTCCCGCACTTTCAGTAGAGTAATTCGGCTAACTCTACCCCGACCTAGATGGTTGACGGGAGAAGATGGCCCGAGTAGAGCAGCTCAACTCCAGCTCAAAACTTATTGGTGGCCTTCTTTAGCCCCGGCACACAGATTGATGCAGATTGAGATGGTGGGTGCCCAGGTCCCCGGGTCCTGCCATCTTGAGGGTCTCGGAGAAATACATCCGTACTTGGTAGCATTTCCCTTCTGCCCAACCAAGCCACGATCCCTACCTAGTTACAACCTATGATTGGTAGCATATCCCACCTTGGACAAACTGAAGAACCTAAACTAGTTAGTTATAATCTCGAGCATATTTTCATTGCCCTTTCTCAACCATTATCCTCTTTAGCTGCTAGTGTTGTCGTGGGACAAGGAAACCCTTAACTACATGTATACCTTAGACAAGTCCTTCTTCCAAAGAACAAAGCACTTTCAAGTTTCAACGTGTTCTACAAGCAGCACCGCTCTTGCATTTTTGCTTCCACGAAGTTACTTAAATCGAATGCTCTATTTTGCTTGGAATGCAGGCTTTGCAAGCAATCGAAGGAGGGGCCTGCGGAATGCATAATCCGTAAATGAGCCCCTGAATTCGAATGGAAGAGATAAGGATTTGGAGTTCAAGGAATGTGGGAGCAGCCGTCGCGAAAAGGAGCGAAACTGAGCTTCTGATAAACAAGAGAGCAGGGTTGACTCAGGATCTCCCGAATCCCTTGCTTAACCGTCGAACTTGAGATTAATACCTACCTAAATCAATAACGACGTCTGTATGCGAAGTCGGAGTCAACACTGATTTTCTTTTGAATCACGAACGGCCAGTGTAATCAGCGTTCTTGCAAGTGGCTGCCAGGTGGCTAGTCCGACAATTCTCGCAGGCGCTTAGGTGGCACGTCAAGCAAAATGAGATTTACGAATTCTGAATCTCTTCTGACATCAACAGTTTCTCAAGATTAACCTCTCGAAATTCAACCTGCAAAAAGGCTGACGCAAATTTACATTGGAGGTGTTTGTGGCAAAAAGTGTAGGCGGTGAGAATTTGTCCAGCAGAAAGTGGGGCTTCCCTACAAGGTGAGGAGCAGAACCCTCTAGATTTAACCAGCGGCAGCCAGGCCCTTTGATTTAGGCGGCAGGATGTCGAGCAACTAGCTGTGACGCAGGTTTTTCCCACACACTGTTAGAGAATGACAGCCAGTATCAGCACCCTCATTCTACCTGCCTGTCCCCACAGAACCGGCCCGTTGCTACCCATGCGCATGTGCATCAGGGTGTTGCCACCAAAGCGGAATCTGTTGTTGAAGCTGAACACGTTGCCGACCCAGATGGGTTGCTGGGAGATTGCTCCAGGGAGCAAGGAAAGGATCGATATCGGAACCATCGAAATACAAATGCGAGTTTCATCAAGGCACCTGATCCTGGCATCTCCCTACTTTAAGGTAGCGCTAAACGGTCCTTGGAGAGAAACCGCGTCCGTCTCAGCCGACTGCTCTCGGTACATACATGCTGACGACTGGGACCCGCAAGCATCATTGCAACTTGCCTATCGACGTCCACTGCGTTTGTGACAATCATCGCACGCATTCTCGCAAAAGCTACACTTGTTCACCTACGTCTAGGAAGGGTAGCTGTACGCATCGCTTGTGGTTTCTTCAATTGCTATTGGTCCCTCCTTACTTGTCCCGCTTACCAAAATGGGGTCCAACCAAATATACGAACAATCACCGTGAAACTTCCATCCCTGGGCTGTCTACAACCACCCGGACTACGGAAAGCTCCCGCCGGTCAAACATAAGCCTGTTTAATGAGTCATCTAGTAGGTAACGTTATAGTACAGGCTATATTATTTACTATTCGAAGGAGGACATTGTTATAGCAAAAGGTTGCGAGTAACTTAATCATTTCAGGGATCTATAGAGTCTTGTTCTGCAGCAACATTGTCAAGCCCGTTCTTAGAGCCTTCAATGACCCCTCGCGCGGTTTGCCTTGACCCAAAGAGTGGCATAGTTCCATATAAAGGAACTCCTCATCACTACAAGGTACCTTGACAAGTCTAGCTATCTCCTGGACAATTTTCCTCAGAATGTTTCCCCTACCCATTGGGTTTTTGGCCGCGATATGAAGGTTCTCTGTTATAAGCGTAGCGCTTGTGTGATACGTCTGGCTGTGTCCCTGGATCTTGTGCTTGCCCAAGGCATCTCGGATGGCGTCTTGATAGACCTTGCGGTAACGGGCCAGCGTCTGGGGTGAATCCTCTTGTATCTTGGGATCATAGAGTACTCCTTCAGACCCGTACCCGTACATGCCTGGATCCCAGTCTCGAGTCAACCAGCCAGGGTACCTGAGGTTGCCTAGTGACTTGGGCCAGGCGCCGACGCCGTCCCAATCAATAATACCAACGAGGTCTCCTTGTGGAGAGACAAGGAAGTTCTGGATGTCGAAATCCGGATGAGTGAGGACAAAGGACTGACGATCATTTGCGAAAAACTCGTCTATACAGTCAATGAAGCACTGTAGAAGTCGTCTTTGGCCAAGCAAGAATTCCGACGAGCCAGGTTTCTGCCTGTTAAGCGTACTGGTATAAAACTCCTTGGCTACCTTGTAAGGGCCGCTGGAGAAGTAGGCAGGCATATAGTCGGGATTGTCTTGCTCTAGGCGCTTATCATACTCGACAATGTCTAGCTCACGGCGGCGATCAATATAGAGTCGACCATCGCTATCAAACACTAATCGGCCGCCCTTTTCGGACGAGAACTGGCTTAACTGAACCATTGCTGACGCCACACCCTTGAGCACGCGGGTTCGGCGGCGATGGCGATCCTCTTCCGACATACCCGGGGTCTTCGCAAACCAGAAGTCGTATAAAGAGATACCAGGGATGAACGAGAGCCAGATGTGCGGGCAACGGAGAGGGTTGTCGAGAGGTCGGCAGAATCCGAAGACGTCAGGGACGGGGATTGAGGTACGCTTTCGAATGAGCTGTATTGTCCGGGCCTCTGATTCTAGTTCGTCGGCGCAAAGGGTGTTCCAATGCTCGGGTATCCCGTTAATAGGAATTTTAAGAAGCCACCTTATCCCTTGATCTCTGAATTCGATTGGGAATAAGATATTGTAGGATCCATGGAGTGGCGCTCCAACAACGGGTGGGTAAGCCAGACGGCCTTTAGGATGTTTGCTAGACAAGATCTTGGTGGCCATTTCAGGAATTGCATCCAATCGAACGACAGCGAGGATCGGACGAAAGGGCGCTAGCTCATCCTTCTCGGTGTCAGCGGGCGGTAGGTGATTCGTAGGCATACTGAAACACTGGCGGTCAAGGTAGGAAAGCGTAGGAGCGAGATGTTCTTGAGGATGAAATGCCGCGAGCGGAAATGCAGTAAAAAATCGGGAGGATGGAAATGTAGACTGCTAGAACGACGGCGGAACTGATCGATTCTTACGATAAAAGAAGCGGCAGGAAAGCGGGACTTGTGGTAGGCCTGCGGGAAGACCTTAACCAATGACGCAAGCTGGAGCCGGATAAATTTAGATAACCAGCCTCATACCTCCTAACCTGTGTGCTCTTTTCGATTATCCGTACCCCGTTAAAACCGGTCCCAACTCTCCGTAGCCGATGGGTACACTACATCGGACAGTGCTTTGACCGCAATTCGCTATTGGCTTCGCTGCTACGGGCTCCGCCGTTAGCTAGGTAGGTAAACTTTAGAGCGTGAATACGCCTCCCCTCACACGACAGCACCGCGGCGCCGCGGCAACGCAGGCCACAAATGAGACGAAAAGCGGTATGGGATCAGCTTGCATTGCCGAATGGCAGGCCTCAGGATTCGTCTGGCCTGAAGTTGATTTGATTCTCTTCACATAAATGTTTGTATTTCGAGTCGTCTGATGGTGCGGAACAACCAACAAGACCGGATGCCGTTGCTGTGCCCGTCGTCGACCCTGGCTGATGAGGATTGAAAGCATTGGATGCTGAGTCTGACGCCGTAGGCCAGGAGTCCATTCGGAGGCAACCCGAAATGTCATTGAGACAAGCGCTACCCCAGCTTGTACAGTTTTGTGTTGGTAACACACCAATCACTTGAAGAACAACAAGCGAGATGCCCTTGGATGCCTATTTTTGGCCCTCTTGCTGCCCTGGTGTCCTATTTTCATCTCGCCGGTTTCATGTGGTTGGGGCCCAGGTTCAAGAACCCCAACTTGCAAGAAACCTTGCTCTAGCCGCCGTGTTAGCAAGGGTCATATCACGAAGTGCGCCAAGCACGATGAGTACATCATGCCAGGCAAAAAATGCGCAAGCTACGATCAGGACGCTGCTGTGGATGCGAAGAAGGAGCGTGAGCGCAAAGAGGAAGAACGGCGCCGGGAAGAACAACGTAAGAAGAACAGAAGGAAGCTGAAGAGCGCCGCAAGCGTCAGGAGGAACAAGGGAGGAAGGAACGAGAGAGAAAGGAAAGGGAAGAGAAAAGGAAGCATGAGGAGGAAAAGAAGCATCGAGAGCGGGAGGAGAGAGAGAAGAAGGAGCGTGAGGCAAAGCAGAAGCGGGAGAAGAGCGCTAAGAAGCGTTGAGCGCTAGATGGGGTTGAACTATACGCAATTCTCTTTGCAGATTTGGAGGGGCGCCATTCCCGGCGGGTGCGACAGCGTGTTTCGCCTTTACGAAAAGGAACAGATTTTTTAATCAGGTTAACTTACCTTGATAAATTATTATTTGACTTTCCATCCAGTCAGATAACAAACCCCTTGTGGTGTAGTTGGCTATCACGTTCGGCTGTAAAGGAATTTATTGATACCGAAAGGTCACCGGCTCGATTCCGGTCGAGGGGACTCTTTTTGGCCACCCTCAAGCCAGACTGAAAAGCTCAAATTGAAATTGCTCTGCAAAACCTTTCAGGAAACTGGATGGCCTACTTCTTGTGAAGCTGGGGATAGCGTTCGCGGTTCTGGAAGCCGTGGGTCCTTAAATGGAAAGGATCCGTGCGTAATCTGGGAATAGCTTCATCTTGTGGTTGAGTCTGCAGGGTTAGGGGAGGCCGAGGGTGGCTGAGGCCTGTCCCGGGCCCAACCCGTTACAGGTCCCCTAATAAAAAAGATGTCGAGGTGCAAGTCAACATTTGCAATCCAATTGCAATACATATACTGTTGATGAAGACCAGCAATTTCGTCAAACTAATGAGGTGGTTATGGGATGAAGAGAAAGGCTGAGTTAGTAAACTACCATAAGTTATCAGCCAGGCCTGTTTCCTCTTTGCACACAAGTTCATCAATGTCGAAAGTGGTGAGTTTGTTTTGGCAAGCTTCCTATCTGGAGAGTAGCAGCGGGCAAGCTAGGGGTATTCACCACTCCTTTGTAGTTATACTTAGATTACAACTAGTTAGTTGGGGGTAATGTACTGTACTTTGTTCTTCTTCAATGCGCCCCATTACAAAGCTCTACGGATTACTCTCTCCCTTTCGCTATTAAGAGTTATCCAGCTGCGTATCACACAACCAATGATGTAACCGCACGTTATCGCCTTACCAGCGTTTAACTGGCTCTAAAATGACAGCACTAACTTCCGAACGTTTAATCAAGCCCTGCCTTCACTCAGCTCACTAAATACGGTGCCCTTAAGGCATTTACGGAATCTGGCTCGCCATTTCTCAGCCCCTTGGTTGCGGTAGCCCAGTGGTAGAACGCGAATCTTATCACAACATTAGTAGGCACGAGCGAGTTTTGATGGTGATACTGACCTGCTGGGAGCTGTAAAAATTGCATTTTTTACAAGGGAAGTTCGGATTTCCGATGATACGCCTCAAGAACCGCTCGGTTTCCAGGAAGGCGCCGCTGATACATTGCCTTGGCCTCCTGCAGCCGGCCCTGATCTCGGTAGAGGATGCCTAAGTTGTTGACCGTCTCAAGCGTCGACGTATGATTCGGCCCAAGTGCTTCCTCCCTGCCTTGTAGCGCCCGCTTATACATTGCTTCAGCTTCCTGTAGCCGGCCGTGATTACGGTTGAGGTTGCCTAAGTTGTTGACAGTCAGAAGAGTCGACGCATGCTTTGGCCCAGGCGCTTTCTCCCTGCCTAGTAGCGCCCGCTGAATCATCTCCATTGTCTCCTGTAACCGACCCTGATCATGGTAGAGGATACCTAGATTATTGATAGTGTCAAGAGTATCAATATGCTCTGGGCCAAGCGCCTTCTCGAGACCTTGTAGCGCTCGCTGATACACCTCCTCGGCCTCTTGTCGCCGACCCTGTGTTCTATAAAGAATCCCCAGGTTATTGACCGTATCAAGAGTCGACGTATTCTCGGGCCCAAGTGCTTTCTCCTTGCCTTGCAGCGCTCGCTGATATAGCGCCTCGGCCTTCCCTAGCCGGCCCTGGTGGGCGTAAAAGATTCCCAGGTTGTTGACAGTATCAACAGTCAACGCATGATTTGGTCCAAGAACCTTTTCTCTGCCTTGCAACGCCCGTTGATACATTGTCTCGGCTTCCTTTAGCTGGCCCTGCTTCTGGTAAAGGATCCCTAAGTTGTTGACCGTCTGAAGAGTCGACGTATGATTCAGCCCAAGCGCTCTCTCCCTCCCTTGTAGCACCCGCTGACACATCGCCTCGGCCTCCTTTAGCCGGCTCTGACCCGCGTAAAGACCGCCTAATTTATGTATGGCGTTTATTGTCCATGTGTCTTCCAATAAACCCGCGCCACCATACATCTGCCCCATCCACCACGATACCATTTCCGCATGCGGAAGAAGCCGCCGTTGAAGAACCCAATAATTCTTCATCTCGTTGCCAGGCACCAACCTACCAACCAGAACTAGGGCTAGCCGGAAATAGCCCTCCTTCTTAGCCCCAATCTGCATGTACGCCGCTCATCTGTGTACGACCGGATGCATTATATAGCTGCCTGGTATGGACTCCTCCGCTTCGATCATTGAGTAGCGCAAAAGTAGTCGGACCGCGTCTACGAATATCACCTTGCCAGAGGCCAAACCATAGAGCCAGCTGGGCCACTTATAATCCCCATCCATCGAGGCTTGTAGCAGCCCATGCCAGAAATCTTTGTTGTCCACAAAGGCCCAGAGTCGGAGCAGATTCGCCGCGTTTTCGTTCCGAGCTCGAATCGCTTCGAAGGATATCGCCCACGTCGTCCCTATGCTTCGCTGCTCGTACCCCACTAGTGACGGTTCAGCTTCGCCCTCCGACTTCAACAGATCACCCCACTGCTGCTTGTAGAACCGGACATACGTTGCAGCATCGAGCTTGGTCTCACGGAGGTACGTAGCGGCCTGCGCCAGCGCAAGGGGCAGGCCATCAAGCAGGCCAAGAAGTTCCTGACCGGTCTCGTCCATAACTATGATCGATCAGATACAGTCCAAACGTATACGCTGATAATACTCTACCTAATTCTTGCCCATACCAATGCTCAAAAATAGCCTTGCTTAACTCCTTATCGACCTTTCTTAACTGTTTCGAGTCGCCGAGCTGCGCCAGCCATGCCAACCGTGTTGTGATTAGCACCGACTCGTGGTCGCCAGGAAGATATCCCTTATAATAAATTCACGATATCAAATATTTGACTTTCTCTGAGGATGAGTCTTGTTATGACTAGCGTCGGGCCCGCCCGGCCTGAGCTCCGGCACTCCCCTACCGATCTATTTCAACAGTTTTCGATTTTACCTCTTGCTCTACCCCTGATCCATTCCACAGAGAACTCAGCCGTGAACAGCTCTCTGGATGGTGGAAACGCCACAATGCTATTACTCAATTACTCTGTGTTCTGTAGGGATGCGACGTTGCTCAACTCTTCCCACTCCTTTCTTGACCTCACTTTCTCCTTCAGACTTGGGCACTCACGTCATCCTACCTGTCATATAACAATAGAATGTAGCTGCGTCTTCTGCTCGTCTAAGCCCGGCTACGGATCCATGAACAGGACGGCCATGATGTCCGGCCCAACACGGTCACACAGAAGTTCAGACCTTAGGAGTAACAAAACGAAACGGGTGCGAGATGGGATGGCAGGTTTTCACTAGAGAAAAAGGCGCCTCCTTAGTCCAGTCCGCATGCGCTATGTTGATTTAAGGAACGAAAGTAATCATATTCATTCAGTGGCCGTGTCTCAAATAACATTTTCATTTTCTGTCGTTCACTTCCAAGATCTCTCCAAGGAAATTATCATTCAGGTCGATCCATGTTTTGAATTCATGCTATGGCGTTCATATCAACATCGAGGCCAGGTAGGTAGATCCAGGCGGGATAAAGACGCCCGTTTCTGGCACTATCCGTCCATGCAGTCCCCCCATGAGCAGCAACAGCATCCATAGCCAGGAAACAGAAACTGAACCGTCCCTTAAGCGCAAGCAGCGCAGACGGCCTCGGCGCCAGAGATGACAGCGGGAGCGCCGTCAAGGCCGCACTTTTCGAGAACGCACCCGGCGGCACCGTTGCGGAGCTCGTCGAATGATCCGCACATGCACGTGTAGTCGGTCTCTGCGCAGCCAAGGCCGGCGGCGGCATCGACGATGCATTGGTACTGTAACAGAGAGAATTTTTGTGTCAGTTTAGGTGCTTTACGCGCTCTTTCGCTTTCAGAGGTGTTTCTCCACCTCCCGCTTCTTCATTTTCTGGGAAGGTAAATTCAAGACTTACACCACACTCAGGGATCTGGTCCACCTCAGCGCAGTCAGCCTGGCGCTTGACAGCGGGGCTGGCCGAGGCCACGGCGGCGAGGGTGGCGATGATGAGGGTCGAGAATTGCATTTTGACTGTGTTCGAAGTTGTGTGTGTGATGTGTGATAGAACTAGTAGATTGGATGATGCTGTTGTGATGATGTGGGAGACACTCTTAAGGAAGACGGGGAGGCAGGTATTTATGCTATTTCTTGGACATCGTTGAGCTCTCTGCCGAGAAAGAAAGTTCCTTGTCGACATCAGGAGAAATCCTTCTCAAGCCCCGAGACATTGTTTCGCCGATCGTTCCCCTCCTGGTGAAATTCCCCTTGCCTCGGTTGCCGCAGGTCGGCTCGTGGTCAAGGTCCTGAAGTTACATATTGATAGTCATCACTACTGTGTGGTTGAAGAACCGGGAAAGCAACCAGCAACGGCTCTTGGGATTGTCCCCGAGTCGCCCGGCACTGGTGTGCTCACGTCCACAGCCCACGGTACGCGCGGCAGATCGTGCTCCTATCCCAATGTCCAATGAGTTCAAAAGAGGCAGGTTTTAGCCCCCGATCTTCCTAAAGCGATCCACCAAGACCATCGACGTAGCATTTTGCGGGGAGATCTGGGGTATAAGGCTCGGCGCTGATCGGCATGAAGTAGGGGGTTACAACCGGAGTTGGAGAGAGCATTTTGTCAACAAATAGGAGCCGAGAGAAGCTGCGCTACTGTAGTACAGTTTCATGCTCTTGTTTATTACAAGTTGTCCACCGAGGCATGCGACTGTTGTTCTGCCATGTGAAGCCCTGTCATTGTACGTCTATTCCACACCCTTTACGAAAACGACTTTCATCTGTTGCCACCATCCACCTAGGGTCATATCCGGCGCTCCCATCTCCATACATCAGCTATGATAGGGCGGGTAGAGTGATCTTCACAATTCTCGCCTTAGTACCTATAGAGTATGGGACCTGTATATCCATTTATCGATCCCTAAGAGGATGGAACGAACGGCCGAGTCATGCTTACAACATTCAAGTAAGCCTGCAAAGTCATAGACTTTTGTCACATGTATTTCACGGTTGTATCGTGAGTCTTGGAGCGTTACATCACCGGATCAAAGGGCCAACAGAGTACCGTTGAATCTAGGTGGCAACCGGAGAAATTGACATTAAGTCTCCGAGGCCCATCCGCATGCAGCGCTTGGACGCCGAGGTGCAAGGAAATTAACAAGTTGAGTCTTAGAAAGTATGTTGTCATCGATTTGTCACTCACACAAATGACTACCCAGGTACCTGAACCATATCAGTTACGCGGTGTACGGACTAAACATAGCTCTGCCAGTTGTTCATCAGCTACCTCAGTCTTGATGAAACTGTCGAATTTGGCTGAGCTTACTTATGAATTGTTGGATGAGCATTGTCCACGACAGGATACGGGGCCTTACCCAATTACCCTTTCGTCGGAAGATGACAAACCGTTGGAAACACACAAGGTCCTTTGTAATCCTCCCGTATCTGACATGTGACAAAACCATTCTAATAAGCTCTCAGTCTACTGGGCAAATGTAACGCCCAGACCCTGAGCAAGAGAGACTGTCGCATCCTTTGCTCAACTCGAGAGCGCTGTGGAGGAAAGGTTAACCGGCTGCATCAGAACTAATGCAGCTGAGAGAGGAAGGTTTGAGCACAAAAAGTTGCTTCCCTCAAACCACGTCTATGCAGAATTACTAATGAAGCCAGGGATAATCGGCCCTTGAGGGGTTTGCCGAGTCTAAAGTGATTGATTACCACGAAAACCACAAGTGGTTCAACGGCCATGCACTCGTGTTCTCTTGCAAATCCTCCGCGACAAAGCGAGAGCGAGGGGCCTCCACCATTAATTAGCGAGCTCCCACATTAGGGCTCCAGCCATCTCCATCGTACTCTGTGTACATCATTTCAGCTGACTCAAGACTCAGAGTCGTAACCAATCAGCTCTCATCAGGTATGCGATCGCCTTTTTGCCTTGCAGTTTGTGACCTTTCCCAACCATCCCCCTGGACACATCGTTGATGTTCCGCATAATCGTCCCAGCCGCTTATTCCTAGTCGGACTACGTGGAGGGTCGTGTTGAATAAGCTGTGGCTACTGTGGCGCATCCCAGCCACCAAGCCCCTGGGTCTTGGCGGTTGAGGTATTTTACCGGGTCAGGAGGCCAACCCATTTTTGAACCAGACACATCTCTGAAACTATCGCCAGATTGACCGCCTTCAATTGAGCTGCCCTGCGGGCGTTGACCACTTCAAACCCTCTGTTCTGAATACCTTTGCAACCGTGGATACGTGGCTGTTGGACTACCAACAGGTCGCTGGTCAACTTAAGAGGCAACCCCATCGGCTGACCAGTCAAGGACTCGGGACCACAGCAGGACTCCGAGTACTGGGCACATTTGGTGTACGGAAGGGAGATGATCATTGCGGTTGGGAGAGCCGGTTACAAAACACCACAGCAAGAGTGAGTGTATACATAAGCTTGCAGAAACGCGACGACGAGAAAGGGATAAGAAACAAGGACTGTGTGGCGATAAGCGATAGTCTACCAATCCAGTAGTTCAGGTTTCGACGTGATTTCCAATTCAACTACCTTAGCAATCAGTATTATCATTCCTGCCATGTCCATTCCGGAGAGTTGTACGGTCTTGGTGGTCGGTGGCGGACAGGCAGGCTCGTTTGCCGCGACCTTCTTGACACGGGAGGGCATCGATGTGATGCTCCTCGAGTCAGACAGCACAACAAGTAAGATCAAGATTTCATCCGCTCAAGACCCGAAATATACAAGTTAGCCAAGAAATTATTTGCTAGCTCACCGAGATAGGTACCACATCGGAGAGCATACTCCCGTCCATGGGCCACTTCCTCCGCTTCATCGGTTGCTACGACGCTTTCAACTCGTACGGCTTCATCAAGAAGGCGAGTGGTTGTTGGTGAGACGTTTAAGACAGTGCTTCCCCTAACAGTTATCAGAAAGGCGCAGCCTTCCTGTTGAATCAGTCCCAACTAGAAGCCTGCAAGTATCCATATTCGCGGAAGCAGAACTCAGGGTAGCCGACCCGTTGATCTTCCTTGTTTACAGACACCGATTTTATTGCTGCTGGTGGACTAAACGGACATGCCTGGAACGTGGTGCGCTCCCAGGCGGACGAGCTGCTTTTCAACCACGCGGCAGCTTCCAGGGCCCGCGCTTTCGACACGACCATAATTGATGCCGTTCAGTTCGAAGGGGGCGACGGGCAGCCGTCTAACCTCGGGAGGTTCCTATCGGCCACCTGGATGCGAAAAGAAGGCACCCGGGCACGATCCGGTTCCAATATATCGTGGACGCCAGCGGCCGGTACGGCCTCCTGAGCACCAAGGACCTCAAGAACAGGAAGTTTAACCAGACGCTCAAAAACATCGCCAACCGGGGATACCGGAAGGGCGGCGGCACATACGGCGTCGGGACGTACAAGGAGGGCTCGCCGTTCTTCGAAGCCCTGTAGGACGCGAGCGGGTGGGGCTGGTTCATTCCGCTATACAACGGTACGCACTCGATCGGTATCGTGTAGAATCAGGAGATGGCCACGGCCAAGAAGCGGGCGGCGGGCTCTCCGAACACCAAGGAGTTCTTTTTGCAATTGTTGGAGCTTGCCCCGCGAATCAAGGCGCTACTAGCGGATAGCGAGCTAATTCGGGCATCAAGTCGGCATCGGACTGGTCTTATAGCGCTTCCACGTACGCGTTTCCCTACTCGCGTATCGCTGGTGACGCCGGTTGCTTCATCTATACCTTCTTCTCTTCAGGCCTCCACCTCGCTGTGACGGCCGGCGTCTCGTCTACAGTCACCATTACGGCCTCTATCAGGGTAATGTTGACGAGGAAATGGCGGCGTCATGGCACATAAAGAAGACAGTCAAGAGCTATACCCGGTTCTTTCTGGTCCTTCGCAGCGCTCTAAGCAAAAGCGATTCTAAGAAAACCCTATCATCTAGGACATTGACGAGGAGGGGTTCTAGAGGGCTTTTGATTTGTTCCGGCCAGGTGAGAAACCCATAGGTGAGGAAATACTTCTCATAAAAGAAACTAACTGCAGCACCTGATAGCCTTCCAGGGCACTGTCGATGCCAACTTAAATGGCAAGCTCTCGAAGTCGGACGTTCTACCACGGTACAGTTCTGCTTCAAGGCTTTCGCTCACATCACGCCCGAGCAGAAGGAGGCGGCCATCAACAAGCTAAAGAGCCTCGGCGCGGGGACTAACACCTTTCCGCCTTCAGTGGGGGGCTCAGCCTCGCGATTGGATGATGTCGGCAGGTTGGCCGTCATGAACACGTTCCACGAGGCGGCCGAAAACCTGGAGACTCCCTTCGACTTTGTGGCGCGGCTTGGAAATACGACACGTCTGCTCATCATCATACGGGTGGGCATTCCAGCTCAACTTTTTAAGGCGCTCGCAACCGCACCCGCTCCTGTAGTGCTCACCATGGAAGAGCTCGCGGCGCCGACGGGTGCCGACCCGACCTTTGTCCGGCGAATCGTCCGCCTCCTCGCCGCCAACCTGCTGGTGGCCGAGGCCGGGCCGGGCCGCTTCGCGGCGAACAAGCACACCCGCCTGCTTATGGACCCGGGCGTCGAGGGCGCCGCTGTCTTCTACCAGGGTGTTGTCGCACACATGACGGCGCACCTGCCCAAATCCTAGCTCGCCGAAAACAACTACCGCGGCCTCAGCACCAGTAACAAGCCCGCCCCAACCGTGTTTCAAGAGTGGGCCGGGTCTGAGCTCTTCCCCGGGCTGAAGACCAATCCGGACATGCTGGCGGCGTTTCAGGGGCTCATGTCGGTCGACCGCGGCGAGGACTGGATCGGGAGCATCCCGTTTCCCTCGGCTGGGGAGCTCGACAACAACGAGCTGAAGGCCGAACAACCCCCGTCTTCGTCGACGTCGGCGGCAACATCGGCCACCAGTCTTCGCGCGTACTGGCGCGGTACCCGCACCTAGCGGGCCGGATCGTGGTGCAGGACCGGCCGAGACGGTGGCGTTCGGCGGCGCCAGTTGAAGGAATCGCCCTGCGGCGTACGACTTCTTCACACCACAGCCCCTCCGGGGTACGCGCTACTACTACCTGCGCTCGATTCTGCACAACTAGGACGATGCGCAGGCGGCCCTCATTCTCGCAGCTTTGGTTCCCGCGCTGACCCTGGGTTGGTTGTGCGTGCTCATCGATGAGATTGTGGTGCCCAACCAGGGCGCAGACGTCTAGGTCGCGAGACAGGACTTCAACATGCTGGTGGCGCTAGGCGCGGGCGAGCGCACCGCGGGCGAGTGGGAGTCCCTCCTTGACCGCGTGGGCCTGCGCATCGTCGAGATCAAGACGTACATGCCGCTGCGGGGGAGCCCTGTCATTGTTGCTGAGCTTAAGTGACGGGGGGATATGATGTGGTTGGTCAGGGAAGAGTTTGCCTGAGAAAAGTGAAACATGAGCAAGGGAAAACATTACGAAGAATCAGGGGTGTCTTCAGATTTTCGTCTGGATAACTCACTTTTGGTTTAGTTGTTCGTTTCAGATGAGAAAACCCCAAATATCAATAATATGTTTTACTTTTGGTATGCCTATTGAATCTACAGTTACCCCGCAAAAGTTTCGAGCCGATCCACTTTACGCGTCGCGGTCGCG